>CAUYPK010109838.1:0-16469 GCA_963574355.1 Loris lydekkerianus | reverse complement strand
TCTGAACCAGATCACCCTGCATTGTGAGGGAGCATTGCAGATTCAGAAGTTAATAAATTGTGGTATATGCACACCATGGAATATTATGCAACCTTAAAGAAAAATGGAGACTTTACCTCTTTCATGTTTACATGGATGGAGTTAGAACATATTCTTTTTAGTAAAGTATCTCAAGAATGGAAGAAAAAGTACCCAATGTACTCAACCCTTCTATGAAACTAATTTAGGGCTTTCACATGAAAGCTATAACACAGCTACAACTTAAGAATAGGGGGAAGGGGGAAAGGGAGGGGAGGGAGAAGGGTGGTGGGGAGAAGGGTGATTGGTGGGATTACACCTGTGGTGCATCTTACAAGGGTACATGTGAAACTTAGTAAATGTGGAATGTAAATGTCTTAGCACAATAACTAAGAAAATGCCAGGAAGCCTATGTTAATCAGTGTGATGAAAATGTATCAAACGATCTATGAAGCTAGTGTATGATGCCCCATGATCATATCAATGTACACAGCTATGATTTAATTTAAAAAATTAATTAAAAACAAACAAACCAAGACTCCTAAGTATTATGTCATTTAAGGAAAAGGATCCTGAATTTGAAGGTACGTTCATGTGGATGCTAAGATTTGGGGAATTGTTTTTTCCTTCTTTTTAAGAAAAATTTAGGTTACTATAATGTCTAATTAGCTCCTGATGTTTTTTGGAATAATAATCTTATTCCAAAGTTTTAAGTATATTTTTCTAAATATTTTCGGTATACAATGGTATCATCTTTAACAACAATTTTTCTTATATGTATATATATAATGGTCTAGAAATGTTACCTACTCAATTTGCTAAAATCAAAGAAATATATATATATATATAATGCATAATTTTTCATAGTACTTAAAATTCATGCTTTTGATGATTCAACAGTATGTATGATGCTAGCTTTTTCCTTATGATACATACTTTAATTTGTATCAAGAAATAATTTTTCCTATTAAGTTTTTATGAGAAGTAGATGCTGTATGTTATAAAATGACTGTTCGGCATTAGTTGAGGAGATTATATTTGTTTTCCTTATTGACTTTCTAACACAGTGTATTAGAATAAAAATGTTCTAATAATGAGCTACTATTGAATTCACAAAATAAATCTCATTTGATTTTATTAATTATCATTTTCATGATAGCTACTGATATTAATTTCATTGTATTTTATCTCAAAATATCTTATAATCTTAGTGTATATGAAAGTTTTCATTTTACTTTGTGTTATTTTATGAACTAACATTAAACTGGATCTCAAAGTTCATGAAGAATATAAATGCAATTAAGACTTTGAAATTTCATAACATTGTAGGGTGTGTGTGTATGTACAGGTGCATGATTGAGTTGAAGACAAGAAATAATTGAAGAAAAGCATGAGACATTTTGTTGCCAGTTTCTTGATTTCTTCAAAACGTCATTATAAATCTTCTCTATGACATCTCTTGTAAATACCTAAAATTATATTTTCTATAATATCAGCAGTTTATACTAAGCTTTTAAATAATTCTGAATATAATAAAAATCAATGTTATTTTTTAAATGTCACACAGGTATACAATTATTTCTTTAGCAATTTTTTTATACAATAGTTTCATTTTTTTTTTTCTTATTTATTTCCTTAATAAAAGCATCTCTCATCTCTTTCTTAGAGATAAGTTTCTGCTCTCCTGATATTGCCCAGGCCAGGGTGCAGTGGTTATGGACACTGTGGTCTTGCAATCCTGGGTTCATGAGTTCCTCTGCCTCAACCACAGGAGCAGCTGGGTGTACAGGTACACACCAACACAACTGACTAATTATTTTGAAATTTTTTTTTTTTTTTTTTGTAGAGATGAGAGTCTATATATGTTCCCCCAGGAGGGTCTTAAACTCCTGTCCTCAAGTGATTCTTCTGTCTTGGCCTTCCAAAGCCCAGGATTACAGGCATAAACCACCATGCTAGGCCCAGCTTCTTTTACAAAATACTCGCATTTATTTTATTTTTCTTCTAAGTTTTACAAAACTTGGCTTTTTCTTTTCTTTATTTTTTTTTTCTGCTTTTGTTTTTCTCCATTTATTAAATTTAAGAGTAGATACATAAAACATTTGTTTTATTCCTTCTTGTTTTGCATTGCACATGTTAATAGCTACAGGTTTGTTCCTACTCATTGTATTAGGATTCTCCCAAGAAACAGAACCAATAAGAGAATTACAAATACAGATACACATATGTAGGTATGCCTATATCTATATTCTGTCTATCTGATAGAAGTTTAATCATGAGGAATTAGCTAATTCAATTGTGGAGGCTGGCAATTCTAAATTTGCAGGATGGGCCTGTTGGCTATGGAACCAGGAAAAGCTAAGGCTGTGGCTCCAGTCTGCGAACTGATGTTGCTGCTGAAATCTGACTGCAGATTACTAGAGAATTCCCTCTTATTTACAGGGGGAACAGTCTCTTTTTGTTGTTGTTGTTGTTGTTGTTGTTGTTGTTCTATTCAGACATTATTGGATAAGGTCTGAATAGAACTTATCCAATAATGAGGCACATTATTGAAGGGAATTTTTTTTTTTACTCAAAAGCTCTAGTGATTAATATTATCCAAAAATACCTTCACAAACACCAGGAATAATGTTTGCCCAAGTACAAGGCACTCTGTGGTATAACTAAGTTGATGATAAAGATGGTTTAACTATCACACCAGTTAGTATCTCAGAACATGAACAACTATGAACAACTATGGAACATGAACAAGTATGGGACCTCACAAGAAATAAAATACAATGAAATTCAAGAAAGGAGAGTAGGAAGAAGAGAAAGGGTTCAGGAAGCTCCCACCTACCAGGTACAATGTTGGGATAATATGGCACAGCTCCAGGTAAAGGACTCAAATACAACTCAGACTTTTTCTAGGAAATGCAAACCATCTAATCAAATCACACGCACCCTTATATTAATAGGAAATAAAAAATAAAAGATTAACCATCACAGTTTTATTAGTAATTTATCCCTATCTTATGGTTTCTGAAGTGTTATTTTTTTCCTTTTTTATGAGTTACTCTGTGCTCCCAATTTTACTTCTTTTGGGCTTTTGACTCCAGAGAATTTTTTAAGTCTAAATTTTGTTATTTTATTGTATTATTTTTATTATTATTTTCTATTCTAATTATAGAATAAATGAACTATGGAAAACATATTTTGGGTTTTGTTAAGGACTGCTATATTGTTAATTTTCATTATGCTTGAAGGAGTTCTTTTAAAAAATGTATATTTTTGGACTTGTCATATACAGTCAAATAGTTATTTAGTAAAAGAGCTTTATTGACTATCTGTATACTATGTTCTTGTTTATTTGCATGGAATAAATTGAATGAAGATAAAATTTTATTTTTTTAAAACAAAATTGAAACCTAATTTGCTTTAGTCTATTTGTTTCTTATTTAAATTTTGAAGTTACACTATTATTTTTAAAGATTCATATTCAACGTGCATATTCATAGCAAATATTTCTAAATATTTCATTGTGAAATTATACTATTCTCAGTTTTGTTTTCTAAATATCGTCTTATTCCAAATAGCCACCAAGGATTCAGAGAACATGTTGGCATGCATGTGACTCCCTTTTCTTTGCACCTAATCTCATGTATTTCTAATTATAGAGGCTTCTGGATCTGAGATCTAATTGATAATAGGTAAGACATTGAAACTCACTGTAAACAGGACTTTATCTTCCTTTGGTAAGATGGAAAATAGTCCTCAGAGTCTCAGGAAGAGAACTGTGCATGTTAGGGCAGCCTGGCATTCAGGAAAGTTGCTATATCTCATTTATCTCCACAAAGCCAAGTGGGAGCTGAGGTGTAGGCATTAGTCTTGTGTGTTCTTGAGGCCAGGACAGAGCAATAACACCATGAGACAAATTTGCACGTGTTTATGTCACCGCAGTTGATGGAGAAAAGCTCTCAAAATATTTGACAAGACATAAAGAGAGAAGTGAAATATTTTAAATATCACACAGTGATAGGGAAGAAATAATATACATCTTGCTTAAAAATAACATTAGGCATATTTTTGATTAAATGTTCAGGAAAGATTATGCTAGTAACAAAAAGCATTATAATAAAACCTCTAGATTAGCACTGGACAAAATGGAATTTCTAGGAACTGCATTAGATCATACTCGACTTAAATGAAGAATGAAAAAACAAATAGCATACTCTAAATTCTCCAAAGACAGTATCACTATAAGTTCCTTTCTTGAAACTTTGGCATGCTAGAGTATAGCGTAGGGTCAGGTAATAGGGCAGGACAGGGCAGCACCACGACCTGCTGCCTTAGCTCTGGAGCTGTTGATGCTTTTGCAGATGGAGGAACCAGCTTTCTGGACAGACCAGACACCTGTGGTTGAGACACTGGCGCCTTTCTGTCCTCTTCCCCTGCACTTCTGACTGATCACTTTCATGGACCGCCTTGCTGTCTCCTCCACAAGCACTTCTGACTGGTGGATTTCATGTCAGTTTCCAAGGCCTGAGAGTTCAGGACAGCTGGCTATAACTGACAAGACCCATGCCCTAGCAGAACAACCCCCCCGCCACTATATAAACCCCTGAGCAGAGAGTCCGAAGAGGAAGCAGGAGAGCTTGCTCTCCTCCTGGGTTCTCTCTGCCAGGAGGTTAGGTTTTTGTAGTTATTGTAATTTTTGGTTTCTGTAAATAAATCCTGACTTACCACTGATCCTGTGGTCCATGGATTTATGCCAATCTGGTACCATATTTGGAGAGCCAGCCAGGAGAGAAGACAAAATTCCAGTAACAAACTGGTTTTTGGAAATCCTCTCTGTCAGTCTCACATAGACAGCTAAACATCTTGCCCTGTGACATGGGGAACAATATTTAGAAAGACTTACACGTTAACATCCTACAACATTCACTTTACATACATGTGTGTATGTGATTCAATACACAATGGAATTTATCTCATTGTTTCTCTAACAACACAAATTCATATATAATAGGTAAAAATTTACTTTTTATTACTTTCTGATATTATTCAGCCCTCATTATGCAATGATAAGAAAATACACATATTTTTAATGTCTCCTATACATTCGTCTCTTTATATCAAGTTTTGTTCATTATTTTAGTAACTACAGATCTAGCAGTGATTAAATAACTGATTTATCAGCATTAAGCATTATGTGTTTGATATCATGCTGAAGAACAGGAATAAAACAATGAAATTCCACCTCTACACATCTCCCCTCGCCAATAGTTTATTAACCTTAGGCATTCTGTTATTTCCACCTTGCTGAGGTTCATTTTCTTAAAATTATGTTCTATGAAACGATTTTTAGATAAAGTCAGTGCTCAGTACAGTTATGCTCTTGATTATGTTAATTTTTCTCTTATTTACAGAACAAGGTCACTGTTTTCTATTTTTTAAAAATGGACTTGAGAAGTACCTATGTATTTTCACTATAGTTTTTCTATAAAATTATTTCATCCTGTCTGAAAGAAAGAATATTACTGCAATTGAGTTTTATAGTACTGGCTTCCCACCCTAAACTAATGACCCCTTAACTGCCCCCCATACATGTTCCCAGTCATATGTACTTATCACCGTAAATGACTTTTTTTCTAGATGCTCTTATAAATATTCATGCTAATATTTGTCTTGCATGAACATATCTTTATGTGATTCTTTTTTGTCTTTTTTTCATCTTCTCAAATACAGATTGCCTGTTTCAGGCTTGCCATTTCTGTCCTTAATCTAAGTACTTTGTTTTACAACTATAAACTTCATGTACTTCTCCATTCAACTTTGACTGCTATTCTTAAGGTCGTTCTCTAAGTGTCTTTTGTTTTTTCTTACAGGAATATATTTTCCTTGTTTTTATATCAAATTATGCTTTTATTTATGCACAGTTTCCCTTTCTCACCCATTGTTATCCGGCACTTCATTGGATCAATTTTTTCCCCACATATTTGAACATTTAAAGTGTTTGACCCTTTATTTGGGCTTGTTTCTAATTTTTATTTTTGATATAATTGTTTTGTAGAATATATTTTTGTATGTTATTTCTTTATTTCTTTATATAATATAGGCTTCGATTTCAATATGTTATTATTTATTCAGCATTACGAGTGATTTGAAGAATAGATTTTGGCACAGGGAATAAAATAAAGGAGCTAAGTTGTGATCTGAGATGCTACGCAAAGTGAATATAAGTGCCTTTCTTGGAGGTTTTTTTTTCCACAATCCTGTTTCCTGCTGTGTTATCTGCCTGGTAGAATATCTGTGATCTGCTTCTTAGAGTTTGGTGTGACCTCCATTAGAAAAAATCAGCAAAGCCCTGCATGTCCCGTGTTTGTTGTTTTATTTCAGTTTTTATCTTTCAGTTGCAATTTAGCTTTATTTTCTATTTCTTCTTTAGCTGGCTGTAATTGGCAGCTGCTGCCATATTCTCCACACTTGTCACCTACCACTCCGGGAGCCTGTTTCTTGTAAAGATGTTGTACTACATGCATCTTCATCTGACTGAACCAAACTCTTTCTCAGGCATTGCCTTTAAAAATGAAAGCCAGCAATTGATTTTTGGAAAGTTACAGAACTGTCCAAGATCTTTAGAGGCTTGTTTCTGTGCTGAGAATCATTCCTGGACTGGAACTGAATATTATTAAATTACTTTCAGATAATGAATTAGGGTTGCTTTAGATTCTGATTCCATTTATAATTGTTTTTCTATATATTCTATTCTCAGTATTTAAAAAAAAATTCAGCATACAGTGTGTCGATTGGTACATGATTTAATAAAGTGGAAGGTACAATCAGATCTCATTTTAATGAGATTTTTATGGCAGAGTGTAAGAAAGTTTAGAATGAGAGAAAAAAATAGCAAAAACTTAAAAGTCTGTACTAAAATATGAATTGTTATTTTATGCATGCAATTTTATAAGCTTATTCTGTAAGTACAAAGTAATTTTGTTTTTTAAATTTTATTTGATTTTTGATGAATGGATAGTATATATAATTGTGGGATACAGTGTAATGTTTTATATATGTATACATTGTTGAATGATTAAATCCAACTAATTAAAATTTCTATTACCTCACCAACCTACCAAGTTTTGTGCTGAGAACATTTAAAATTTATTCTTTCAGGAATTTTGAAACATACATTATTATTAACTATAGTAAACTACAGCCACCTTGCTGTGAAATAGATGACAAAAACTTATGCCTCCTGTCTAACTGAAAGTTTGTAAGTTTTGATCGACACGCCTTTACTCATCCTGCTTTCCACCCACTCGGTCTCTGGTAGCCACCACTTTACTCTTTACTTCTATTATTTAAATTTAATTTAGATTCCCTATGTAGGTGATGTCATGCAATATTTGTCTTTTTGTGCCTGGCTTATTTCACTTAGTATATTTTCCTCCATTTTCATCCCAATTGTCACAGATGACAGAATTTTCTTGTTTTGGGTGGGGACTATCTAGTATTCTGATTTGTGTATATAGCACATTCTCTTATTCATTCATCCATTGATGAACGCTTAGGTTGCTTCATATCTAAGCTAGTGTAAATAATGCTATAATTAAAGTGGATATTATTTCAGTCACTGATTTAATTCTTTTGGATGCATGTCTATGCACCTCTGTGTATATATACACGCACATGCACACACACACACATTCACACATATACAAAATTAGAAATACCTAGAAATGAAAATGCTGGATCATATTGTAATTCTAGTTTTAGTTTTTTGAGATGCTCCCATTTTTTTTTCCTCCTGGCTGTATCAATTTATATTCTTAACAAGAGTGTATTAGAGGTGCCTGTGGCTCAGTGAGTAGGGGACTGGCCCTATATATGGAGGGTGGTGAGTTCAAATTCGGCCCTGGCCAAACTGCAACAAAAGTAAATAAATAAATGAATAAAATAAAAAAAAAAAAAAGAAAAAAATAAGAGTGTACTAGGGTTACCAACACTCAATCTATCTTTCCTTTTCTTTCTTTTATTCTGTTTGTTTGATAATAGCCATTCTAACAGTGTGGAGGTGATATCAGGTTGTGCGTTTGATTGTATTTCCTTGATGATTAGTGATGTTCAACAGAACGTTTTTTCATATACTATTAGCCAGGCATATGCCCTATTTTTTAAAACTACCAATTGAAGTCCTTTGTCCTTTTCATTGAAGTTATTTGGGCTTTTTGCTATTAAATTGATTTCCTCCTATACTGTGAATATTGATGTCTTATCATGTATATGGTTTGCAAATATTTTTTCTATTCTTTCGGTCTTTTCACTCCTGATTGTTTTCTCTTCTGTGCAGAAGCTTTTTAGTTTGATACAATCTCACTTGTCTATTTTTGCTTCTGTTGTTGTACTTTTGGGGGCACCCCTGCAGCCTTTGGGCCATAGGTTACCTTCTGGATCCTTAAGTGTGACCTTTTGATTGAATCCAAATTTTACAGAACAAATCTTTTCAATCAAGTAATTTATGGTGTGAAGTTTGGATTCAGTCGAGGGGCTGCACTTGGGGGATCTGGAAGGCCACATGTGGCCTGAGATCACAGTTCCTGCCTTTTCATCCTTCCCCAGACATATTCTTCTAGTGGTTTTACAGTTTTAATTTATAAAATTCATTTTTATTTAATTTTTGAAATTAAATAAAATATCTGAAATTCATTTTTATATCTGAAATTCATTTTTATTTAATTTTTGTATAGGTCTTGAAATGTGCCCAATTTAATTTTTGTAAGTTATTCCTTGTTAGTATTTTTCCTATACATTGACGTTTTTACTTCATTTTCATTTGTAATAATGGAAAAGTAAATTTGTTTTTTGTCACACAAAGTCACTAGCTGCCAATATTATAGTCTGAATTAAGGTTTTGTTTTCTGTTGACTGTTCATCATATACCTTGCACTAGTGATATCCTACATCAAAATGATCATAAAAGCTATAATGTAGGGACTATTTAAGAAGCTTGTACTTGTTTTTCTCCATTACTGTAGGTCTTACCCAGCAAGTCAAAGACTTAATATGGGATCTAAATAAAGTAGACAGTGTCCTAATTACACATGTAGTGGCTAGGGAAAGATTCACTGGGAAAGTCTGAAGATTCAATGCACCCACTGTGAACTGATCTTGCCCAGGACGCCATTTATTATCTGGTCTGCAGATGTCAATGTATCAGATTTCCAGATACCAATACAACTTTGATCCTGTGTCTCACATGCCTGGAAAGAGTACCTTATTGCTGAGGAGTAGTCCATATTACCGGTTTTAGTTTATCTGAGAAAGATAAGTAGAGTCTGTACCTTTATACTTGTCATGGTACTATAGAGCCCTTTCTGTATTCTGGGGCTTGAAAACAGATTCAGTTACTAAAACTGTGCAAGGGATCTTGGTATTTTATTGGGTAAACTGTGCTTCCTCTATTATAATTTATGATTTTTTTTTTATTATGGTAAATGATGAGAAACACTTCTTTTAGCTACTGTCTATTTTGTTCTGATTACTTACCTTCCTTATTCTCTTTTCTTTGAGCCTTGCTAATTTCATATGTCAAACTGGCCAGGCTATAGTGTAGGCTTGATTACTCAAACATCAGTCTAGATGTTGCTGTGAAAGTATATGCTTTTAGATGTGATTAACATTTGAATGAGTGCACTTTGAGTAAAGCAGGGTTTTCTTCAAAATGTAGGTGGGATGGGCCACATACCATTGGTTGAATCCTTAAGAGAAAAAATTGTCTCCAAGAGAAAATAATTTTGCTTCCAAACCCAATACTGAAACATCAACTCCACTCTGAGTTTTCAGTCCACTGGAAAATCCTGCAAATTTCAAACTTTCTAGTCCCAACAATAACTTGAGCCAATTCATTAAAGTAAATCTCTCTCCCTCTCTTTCTCCATACATATATATAAATTCAAAGGGTGCGCATGTTGTGTGTATATAAATACGCATACATATATATCTACATTTATAGGTGAGTGTAGATAAATATATATCTACACATAATTGTAGATAAAATGTAGATATATATGTATGCGTGTTTATATACACACACTAACATGCACACCCTTTGATTCTGTGGAGATCCCTCACTAACACCAGTACCACTGGCCAGTACTCCTACGGGAGTACTGGTAGGTAGGTAGTTTATGGTAGGTGACCCACCTCCATCTCATCTCTGTTATTCCACTCTCTTCTCATTCTTTTTGCTATAAATGAGCTTTCTTCTCTAATTGCCTCCTCTACATTCAACCCTGTTTTACAAAGGAGAGCCTAAAATGTTTCATGATATAAAATCTCTTTTACTAGGGCCTTATTTTGCCTTATCTCTTGGGCCTTATCTCATGCAACAGTCTCATCTGGTGGGTTTTCTGCCTTACATTTACTCTTAACAAAGACCCACATCCTTTAGCATTTCATTCCTAATATTTATAAAAATTCTGGTGTACTCAAATTTTTTCATGCTATTGCAGCCATAATAGTAACAAATTTGTACTACCTCATGGTACTCTTGCCAAGGTGATAACCTATCCCAGGAGAGTGCTTATAAATTCATGAATTCTCCCTTACCAACATTTCTGCTCCGGCCCCTTTAATTATTGTTCAAATTCAATTTCACACATAGTATTTGTGCTCATGATAGTCAGGGCTACCAGCTTTTGCAATTCTGATTTGTTGTTTCCTTATCAGATCTAGCATGTCCTGGGTTGTGTAATGCTGCAATTTCGCCCTCATTGTAAGTCTGGTGTTCAAAAGTAGGAGTCTGGCCAAATCTGTAGGGCAACAGATATCAACAGGGCAGAAGACACTGCCTGCCGTGTCTTGAACAAAGGGGGTTTTAAACTCTGAAGAGGGAGAGGTAAGATGCTTTCCTGGGGTTCAGAGTCAACAAGATACATATGAGAAATAATTTGAGCAACAACAACTCAGATATCATCATTCCATATGTTCTTGTCCCTTTATTTTCCAACCAGAGACTACATTGGCATAGAAAAAAATATCTTTTTTTGTGGCTTATTTAAATTTTTTTGGAGCTTAGCTTCTCCGATGATTAAGTCCTAGGCCTATTCCTAAAGTTTCTCTGCCCTTCATCTGCAAGAGATGAAAGCCTCTTTTTAAGTTGTCAAGAAAACTCTTTGGTTTTCACATAAACTTTCATTTGCCTGTTAATTCTCTCAGTCTTTTGTTATCTTTGTCTACAGTGCAGTAAAGCTTAGTGAAAGACACTCAATTTCATTTCCTCTGAATTACTATCCCTTCCATATTTTTTCAAACAATTGATAAATCTACTCCAGCTAGTACATTCTTTTGCACAGGGGAGCCGTCATGATTCTTAACTATTAAAAGTTTTGCAATTAGGATATGCTTTTTTTTTTTAAAGGCTGTGTGTGATCTGCCCATTAACATGGGGTTCTCACTGCCCATGGCAGTGAGTAATCTAGATCCAATATCGTATCTTACCACTTACTTTCTCAGACCTCTTCTAGCATGTATACTTGCAGGTTAGCTTGTATGACAGAAGCTCAAATGAAGTTTAGTATATATATATATATATATTAATTTGCTACAGTTGCCCTAACAAATACCATAGACTGAGTGCCTTGAGTAGCTTAAACAATAGAAATTAATTTTCTCATCCTTATGGAACTGGGTGGCTTAGTTTCTTCTAATCCTTTCTCCTGGTTTGCACATGGTCAAATTCTTACATAGTAACTGTGTTTTCCCATGGTCTTTTCCCCATTGATGGGGTACCACTGGTGTCTCCCCATATATCTGAATCTATCTCCTAAGATGTCAGTAAGATTGAATTAGGCTCCACTCTCATAGCTTTATTTTACCATAATGACCTCTATAAAAGCTCTATGTCCAAAAACAGTCACATTCTGAACTAATGGAGGTTAAAACTTCAACATAGGAACTCCAGGAGGAGACAATGACATCCATAAAAGTGTGTCAGATATTTTTAGGGAATATCCTTCTAATCAACATATGTGGAAAGAAGGGGTAGGAAGTTGGATTGAAAACAGGAAGAGTATAAGTTGTTGCTTTACAGGCCAGAGGAATATATCACTGGACCCCACCTCCCACCCCCGCCAAGAGTACTTTTAAAGTGTTTAAGCTTCACCCACCAGAGCTGTGGTATATTGGGCCAAAGTGTCCAGGCATTATAAACTGATTTAAGCATTGATGAAATGTGTGGACTTCAGGAAGCATGAAACTGAATCTGAGGCATTACTTGAAAAGGCCAAGAGCTACAGGCTATCCCAGAAATTTAGGTCAGAAGTCCTACCTGGTAGTAAAATATGGGTGACATGTCCCCTTGCCCATAGCAGTGCTTCTTCCTCTAGGTTCTTTCTTATTTAAGTGTAACCAGTTTATATTCAAATTAAATGTAATTTTTCATGGTGAGAGTAAGATACATGAAAAAAGTGGTCAATTTAAAAATGCTTAACTTTGTAAATTTATAGTATTTGTAAATGGGAGGGCATGAACATCTCAGGCTATTTTGGGTTATTAAACCAAGTGATTAATATTAAATAAAATACTGAAGATATAACCTATTAAGTTATATTTACTTTTAAATATGAGTTAATGTATTTATGAAAATATCTCTTGCATGTCAATAGGTTCTAGAGGGAATCCAAATCAAGATTTTATTTAAAAAATCAGATGTTTTATCAGGTAACTAGCATAGTTAGAGGTAAATAATTTTCTCTTTTTTACCTATTACTCATGAATTCTGAAAAACAGCCTCAAGCAGCATGAAGAATTTGTTTTCATATCCCTTTAAATCATTTGTTATTATATCTTGGCAGTTCTTGCAAGACCAATCAGCATTGAGTTCTCAATTCTGAAAACAGCGGGGACTCTGCTTGGAATTTCCAGTACATAATTAATGGGTCAGCTATAAACACAAAGCTGGCTCAGTTTTTATTATCCAAAGACAGTTTGAAATGACAGGTGTTTTACTACATCCTAACATCTCTAATCATTCTTGGCTTGATGCTTTACTGCCTGCAACTACATATAATGACAATTCCTGTTGTGAAAATGCCACGCAGATGTTAGAAGTCACAGGCATATTTGCAAAGACAGCATAAAATTGAAAAAAAAATTAGCATATTTCTAAAATAACTTGCCAAGACTATGAATTTTAGCAAGATACACATACTGGGAAGTTCTAAAAGGAAATTTATTTTTGTATAATCAGTGGAAAAAGAATTATATTACCTCCTTCATACCAGAGTTCTAATGTGGTACATTTTGAATTATGGGGGATATTGAGACATATTCAGTTTCATTGTAATAAGTTGAATGTGTTCAGTGGTGGATTTGATTCATATGGTCATGAACAAATGTGCTGTATTATATCATGCTTTTGGTCTTCTCAGCCTATCCCTTTTCTCATATAATTTTTTAAATTTGCCTCTTTTAAATATAATCTACAAATTTCCAAATGACTTTTTAACTTACTTTTTAAAAATTTATTGTTGGAAGAATTGCTTCATTATATTCCCCCAAAATTGATGGCTAAATAGAGAAGAAGACCTAAGTCTACAGAGAATGCACACATACATGGATTGTTTATTCAGAAAAAAATTAAAATTTGTTGTCATAATCATTTATACAATTTTTTTTAGCCAAATATTTAGTGTCTCTGACTACATGCCTACTCAAATGTAGAGTTGAATTCTTTCAAAGGAAAGGATAAAGTATATTTGATTCAGGTAAACTTTCATAAACATCAATGTGAATTGTAACTATGATTCGTGTATTAATTGTGGGTTCTAAGCATATTTTTTAGCACAATTCTTAGACGTAATAGTGGTAAGTTTGCCCTGACTTCACCAACATAAATTCCAACAACCAAAAAATTTTCAATTTTTGGTTCTTTTGGCTATGGATCATCCAATGCATCAAAGTAAATGTAGAAATTGTAATTTGAACATTTCATAAATTACACATCCTTCCACGTTAAACTGGTGATAAAATAAGCCATTTATATAATAATGAGAAGTATTTTCCATACAAGAACCAACTTGGCATAGACCTTTATCCTAATTAAGTTAATTATCATCTATCAACACAGCTTTCACATAAAAGCAAAAATCCTGTGTAAGTGCAACCTTCCTTACTTGTTCCATGATAATGTTCTATGCTCTATGCTGCTTCTTTACATGGGCAACACTTATTTACTTAATTCCATCTTATCCAGAAATATGAAAAAAAATTCAACCCAAATAGATTGCACATGATATACTTCAAAAACAAGAATCATCTTGTTTGCTTAATCTTTGCATGAAGTTACAAATGCTTAAAGTTACACTATTTTGATTAAATGTTGTACATTTTGTATTGGGAATTATAATTACTAACTGAGCAAGCATCTCTGAGAGAGAGAAAAATACAGGCTTTTGGAACATGTAAGCAAATGGTCAAAAGTATGGATTTGTGCAGTAATAAAGAGCTTTAGCTTCAGGTATATCTTAGATGTTAAATTTCACTGAAGGAGTCACTCCCCCTTGGTTTCTCGCCTGGTTGCTTGAGACACTAATTCTCAGCTCTGAAGATTATCTCACACTCCAGTGGCTCTAGGGCCTTAATATAATCATCTGCTGGGACTTTTTCTGTGCTTCACAGATACACTGTAGGGAACAGACTAGTCATAAAGGATAAAAAGCTATAAAAGGCTAAAGATAGCTTCATAGTAATAGCAACTATTTTCTTTAGATTTCAAGCAAAGTTCCAGCAAATTTTATTTTAAGCAGAATTCAAAGAGAATGCAGATTTGCAGTGCAGGGATTCACTCTCTGTCACAACTCTGTTCTCTGAAGATAAGTTCACTAGTTTTTGTGTGGTCAGACATTATGGGTGTAGTTTTCAGGTAACTTTTTGCTGTTTCAGAATGGAAAAATACAATTTAGTTATAGTATGATACATGGGTTTGGAATGTACATTTGAATAAACATAGAGATATTTTATGACAGGCAAAACATATGTCACTATTATTCTTCATAATCTTTATAGCATGGGTGGTCATAAAGTTTGTGTGCAATTTAAAATAGACAACTGTTTTTCACCACCCTGTATAGCAATAATAACTTTTTAAAAGTTGATTTTAAACAAAATTATCTTTGTAAACATTTATTTACATATTTCACGAGCAGTTTCTAAACTTAATTTACACCTGTGAATAATGAAAATAAGTGTGTTTAATTTCACTCTATCTTGAGCACTTCAATGATTTTGAGCTATAGACCAACTAGTTATATCAATAAACATTAAAAATAATAGATTTATTCTATTAAATTGTAAAAAGTATAGACATTTCAAGGAGAATTGACTGTAAAATTTTTAGGAGTGATTAAACAGTGTACATGTGCTATATACAAGTTTTTAATGGATATACAATACATAAAAACTAACCAAAGAAAAGACAATGAGAAAAGAGGACCCCTTTTATTTTATCAAGAATATATACATTATCTCTGAGTAGAGACCTAGTCAAAGTAAACTTTAAAATTTTTTTTAAACTTTAAAAAATTTTTCAAAGGAAATACTAGAACACCTGAATAAATGAGGGGACCTCTCCTTCTATGTGAAAGAAAATATTTAATATTATAGATATATTCTCCTACATTACATATAATCTCATCTCAGTTACTCAGAAACTAAAATTTCCAGATATGTTTCAATGAAATTTTAGATGACGCTAAAAACCATGTGAAATATAAATTCTCAATAATATCTATGAATATATTTAAAATGTAATCAGTTTAAAAGGATTTACTCTACAAGACAAAAAAGCATATTATGAAATCAAAGTAATTGCCATCAAAACGTCTTACGATTGCTACATGCACATATAAGTACACCTCTAAAAATAAATAGAAAAAGCAAAAGTGGGGTTATCTGTTCATCTACATTTATATGTCTAGATTTCCATTTAGTAATGATAAAACATATCAATCATTATTCATAAATTATATTCCATCCTTATACACAAAACTAAACAAATACAAGAAGGATTTAAAAGCTAAATAGTTATTTTACAAAAAAAATAGTGAAAGCTTCTAATTTTGGGTTTGGGAAAAGCTTCTTTAGCAAATAAAAAAAGAAAATCTTAGAAGTATACAAAACTATTATAATTTTTTAATCATATTTTATTATTATTTTTTATTAAATCATAGCTGTGTACATTAACATGATCGTGGGGTACCATACACTTGGTTCATAGACCATTTGACACATTTTCATCACACTAGTTAACATAGCCTTCCTGGCATTTTCTTAGTTATTTTGCTAAGACATTTACATTCCACGTTTACCAAGTTTTACATATACACTTGTAAGATGCACTGCAGGTGTAATCCCATCAACCCCCCTCTATCTACCCACCTCCCCCCTCCCTCCTCACCCTTTCCCCCTTC
>CAUYPK010109835.1:0-16982 GCA_963574355.1 Loris lydekkerianus | reverse complement strand
GTCATTTTGCTTTGTAAATTATGGTTTGGTATATATTAATTGGATGTGAAGAAAATCCTCATTCTATCTTGAAAAGTAAGCCACCTATCCATATTTATAGCCGTCGTTAAGAACCTACTTACATTGCATGAAGCTCATGTACCTATTCAGTGATTGGATTTTTTATTTTACTTTTTTTTATTGTACTTCAAACTCATGATTTTATGGGCATTTTATGGGTATTAGGACAGTGAGTGCACACAAATTTGTCTTCAATATGTGAAACTTAGTAAATGTAGAATGTAAATGTCTTAGCACAATAACTAAGAAAATGCCAGGAAGGCTATGTTAACCTGTGTGATGAAAATGTGTCCAACGGTCTATAAAACCAGTGTGTGGTGCCCCATGATTGCATTTATGTACACAGCTATGATTTAATAAAAAAAAAAGAAGAAAAAATGTGCTGTAACTGTAAAAGGCATATCCAATTTCAAAGATTTGGTATGAAAAAAATGAACGTAAAACATGCCATTAGTAAGCCTTCTATTGAGTGTATGTTGACTTAATTATATTTTTAATGTATTGGGGTAAACAAAAACATATTAAGGTGAATTTCACTGACTGCTTTTTACTTTTTGTAACATGGCCAACAGAAATTTTAATGGCCCACGGTTTACATTTGTGGCTTGCATTATATTTTTATTGGATAGTCTTGCTCTGGAGTTTCCAATGTCTCAACCTGTCACAGCCCTGAGAGGGATGCATGGGCCAAGCAATTTTCCAAGTCTTTTCTCTGGGCTTTCTCTGCCACAATAATGAAAATCTTACTAATGGGTGATATTGAAACTAGAATTATCTGTCATGAAGTCTGCTATGCACTCAAATGTGAATCGCCTCATGTTCCAGGGCCTTCGCTCACTCTCTCCTGGCCGGCTTCACACTGCAGTCTCTGCCACGCTACTGCAAGAGCAGCTGTGGTGCTCTGCTGCACATGTAGCTCCTTCCTACTGTGCTGATCAAAATGCTGACTCTGTTCTACACTTAGTGGCTTTTAGGGAATGACCATGTAGACCCAGGGCTGCTACCTATGGCTATGCCATTTGTGCACAGGAACAGTGCCCAGCAGAGGGTATAAAAGGGGCTGCTAGTACACTGGGGGTGCCACCGGGGCTCAGAGGGGGTGCCTGCAGTGGACGGCTCTCTACAGCAGGAGACGAGAACCACTGACTTCAGTTCCCTACTGAAAGAGCTTGTGACCTCACAAACCCATTAAAATATCCTTTGTGTGCCCATTGCAGAAAAGAAGCCCCAATAAACTCCAAGACATTTCAGATCTAAAGGCAATTAGAGAATGTAAGTAAGTTTTTAAAACCTCTTCTAGGAAATCATAATATTAATAAATGGGAATTTAATTAGTTTGGACAGTATTTGGAGTCACTATTTCCTGTTGGCTAAATGAAAATGTATAGGTAAACTACATAATCTCATGTATCATGTAACCTAATCATGACAATGTATTGGAACTCTAACACAAAAGGTATTTTGAGTCTTTATGTACTAGACCAGACACAAACCATTTGGTGTCATAAAGATTAGTTCTACAGAAACTTGTGCAGGAACCACGATAGAACAGAGTTTGTAGGAAAGCAGCTTTTTATTTTTCAGAGAGTTTTGTAATCTCTAGGAAAGCCAAGAGTTGCTAGAAATAGTCAATGAATGTTGACATAATATATTTTAAAGCCTAGAACTCTTCTTTGCTCTATACTTGACTAAGGTCTATCTTTAGGGAGGACTTCTTCAAATAATAGATATGATCAAGTAAATCTTTATAATAAAAACATTAAGCAAAAGGAATATATGATAGTCTGTTACTACTCTAAATGATGAAAATCACTATTTTCATAATAATATGAATTTCCTGAAAAATAAACACTTATTAAAACAAAAAGCCCAAGTAAAAGACACTGGAGTATCTATTTAGGGCTCAATGTAGTACAAACTTGAAAAACATTGCTATGAGCTCGCTTCACACGTTTTGCTGAGGGTAGGACAATTACCCCCCCAAACTGGAAACATAAATTACAAGTGTCTAAATTGCTTTTAAACATACTGTAAATAAGGTTTGATACTTAGATTTATATCCCCTTTCAGAAACTATTATGCCCTCCCAAGATTCAACCTTATGAACACAAACATTTCCCTTTCATCTTGTCTTATATTTGGTCACCAATTCTGTTAATTTCTTTCTATTAAATGGGCTGTGCCCATTCTTCCCTAAATTTTAGCTGCTACATCCAGATAGAGACTCTTATTGTCTTACACTTGAAATAGTAGGAAACAGTAGGAAGTCCCCTAACTGTTCTTCCATTCACATTTCACCTCACTGTTCCCCAATGTGAACCCTTCCCTCCAGCCTAGCTATAATCTGAGTCAGCTACTTAAGGCACAACCTTTTGCCTCTGCCAGAATGCTTTTCCACTCACTCTCCATCCATCTAATGCCTGCTCAGTCCCATCAGTCTCAAAGCTTATTTCCTCTTTGCAGGCTGCTCAGGTCATCCTGCCCTTGCTTCTCTCTCTGCCCCTGATCCTCAGTGCAGCATTTAGGATGGTGGCACGTATCTACCCATTCCCCTGTACTGCTTTGAAATGGGTGCCTCTTTTTCTTCCCCACTAAACTCTACATGGGTGGACACTCAGGATTAAACTAGTTTTGTATCTCTTTGCAGTCTATAATGTTTAGAATCTTAGGAGTGAATACACATAGGGAGTGTATGATTGGCCAAGTTTCACAATTTTCTACACTTGTATCAGACCCTTAGGGTAGTAGGCTCCTGCCAGGAAAAAATAAAGCTGGGCCTCCTCTCTTACCTGTGTGTGCAGTGGATACCCACTGTAGGCACTGGACGGGGGCCTGGGTTGTAGCAGGACACACCCTGAAAGGAATCTGAGGCTCCAGAAGTGGAATGAAATTGGGCAATGTCCCCCTAAAGCCCAGAAACATCTGGTAAAGTTGCCTGGGTGTCATCCTTGATGTAAGCAAGTGTCAGAATGTGGAGCACAGAGTGGTGGCCCTGCTGATGAGCCTGAGAGCACTTTTGGTGCTCTTTTGTGTTCCAAAAGAGCTCCCAGGTGAGCTTCATGTTGCCTTTAAGGTATATACTGTCCATTCCATATGGTCTGTCTTCCTGTAAGTCTTGAGGAAAGGAGCTTAGCACACACAAGGCCATGCCTTTCACAGGTCCTGACACAGAAAAATGAATAACCAATCTCTCTTAGAAAGATGAAGGGAAATTCCATCCTTCACCATACTGGAAGCAGGAAAGAGGGAAGAGCAGTGGAGGATGGACTGCTTTGTCCTGCTAAGAAAACCAACTACATGATGACTGCTATATTTAAGCAAATACCAATCCTAAGCAATGAGATAAACACAAGCTGTTTTAACTGACATTTTGGTGTTATAAAGTACTTCTCCATCAGAAAACAGTATTGGAGGTGGTAGTGGTTGGGGAATGGGGTGGGAAGGGCTGCAAGTTAAAATGCTCACTCCCAGGCTTCATCTCAGACCTACTGATTCAAGCCTTTGGCAGTGGAATCTGATTACCTGCATCTTGAACGATTTCCCCAGATGATTCTTAGGCCCATAAATGTTTCAGATCCGGTGTTTGATGGGTTATAAAGCTCTCTCAGTAAACACGAATATTCTCATCTCATAAAAACTACTTTAAAGAGTATTCTCATGGGGGGGCCAATTAAAACCTCCTTCTTCCACAATACTCTTACAAAACTAATTCTTTTTCTAAAATTCGTCCTTTTCTGCTGCTTTTCTCTTAGCTTCATATTTTTAAGACTCTGATAGAATTATCAATTAGAATCTTCAAAATATGCCAGGATGTGCATGGAAACAACTTATTTTACCCATCCATGGGGGCATTTCATTTATTGTCTGGATTTTTGTAGCATTTTTGCTCACAGGGCTCCCCTCAGCTGGGAGGGCCTGGATTCAGTCGGTGGTAAATGTTCTGTCAATATTTTACCTTGCATGTGACTTTCCAGGTGCTACTGGCTTTGTCAGGGTCATGGGTCCTAAACTTTTTTTTATGGTTCTTGAAGTAAGTCAGTATTGTCAAGAGTTTAAAAACTACTCAATAGTTATAATCACAAAAATCTTCATTCTAAAACAGTATGATGATCATGTTGACTCTGCTGTCCTTTTGAATACTTGTATTTGACATATGTAAATTTTATGTGAAGAGAGCACTTTAAGTTTTATGAAATCTGCTCTATCAAAGCCAAAACAAAAGTAAAATCTGCTGTAAAATATTAAAATTTCAATATTAGACAATATGCGACATTCGGACAGAAAAGTGTTGAAAGCCGCTGGTGGAATAAACACCTACATTTATCTTGGCTTTCTCCAGTGCCCCAGCACAATGACAAAAAGGAATAGAAATGATACAAACATTTAAGAACAAAGAAGGTGGGAGATGGCAATAGCAATCAAGGGGTGTCAACAAAATTTTGGAAGCTAAAAATCAGATGGCTGACTGGTAAACAACTGAGCAGCTTAGAGAAAGCTATATCTAATCCTGCAGCAGGGAAGCCAAAAACCAAGCAAGATGGTTCAAGGTAAAGAATGCTGTGAAGTCTGAGGAATCAGAGGCACTCAGAATGCCAGGGTAGAAGCTGGGGGTGCAAAAAGGAAAATTGGCTGGAATCCTGTATAATTAAGAGGTGCACCAGCTACCCTCCCCCAGACGGGAAGGAGGAAGGTGGATTACTTTGGGGACATGAAGCCAAGAGACTCCAAAATCCTGGATCTTAGGATCTCAGGCCTCGCTGAGAGTAGGGTGAAGAGCCACATGAAAACAGGGAGAATGGAGCGAGATTCTACATAGCATTTAGTGAGACAGCCCTCCCCCTCACCACAATTTATCACCTTGGTCTCTTATTAAGCTCCAGAAACTTACCAGGTTTACACCCCTTAGTCATAAGAATGAAAAAGCAATCGACAGACATTGACCCCACAACATGGTGGGTTGTAACCCAATCATCCAGCAACAAAGTCCCGCATTTGACAAGCCCTGTCTAGGCACACAGAACAACTAATCAACTTTATTATGCCTTACTCTTAAGCAGATATTTGAGAAAAGCTTCTAACATGAAAGAAACAAAACAAAAGAAAACAAAATAAGCATATGGAAAAATGTGCTTGGGAGACAGAGAGATAAAGCAGGGAGCACAGGAAAATGTAATTTAAAGATGATAGTTAATATCCCTAGATTGAAGAGGATAAATCAGAGAACAAGAAAAAACTTATGGAAATGAAATATTTAATGTTAAGTTTGGAAGATTAAGTTAAGGAAATCTCGCAGAACATGGAAAAAAGAAAAGATAATGAAAATCAACATCCAGGAGGTTCATTATATAATGAACAGAAGTTTAAGAAAGTTATAAAAAGGAGAAAAGAGAAGGGAGAAATTAACCAAGAGATAATGCAAGAACATATCCCAAAACTTAAGGACACATATTTCCAGATTTAAAAGAAAAGTTCACAGAGGAGTGAACTTTTAGATGAAGTGAATAAAAAAGTGAACTTTTAGATAGAGTGAATAAAAAAGAGCTATGCTAGACATATCATTATGAATTTTCAGGGATAAAGAGGAGACTTAAAAAGCTCTGAGTGAATAAATAGGTAACACAGGTAAGGCTGGGGATCCAAATGTCACTGGACTTCTCAATGACATGGAAGACACAGGGCATGAGAAATGCCTTTAAAATTCTAGTTGAATGTACATCAGGTAAATGATCAATCAAAGGGAAGGATAAAGACATTCTCAAAAATAGACATTCTCAAAAACAATCTCCCATGCATCTTTTTGTAAGAAACTGTGAGGATATGCTGCACCAATTTGAAGGAATAATTCAAGGAGGGATAAGAAAGAAGATAATGTAACACAGAAGGGTGGAAAAACATTCTACAGGTGTAAGACTTCAGGTAAGCTGGACTTAGGCCAGGGGCGGACTGGAGCAAGGGGTAGAGGCCATGGAGAGACATTGAAGGAAAGAAGAAAGGAAGGTGGGTGAGGAGTGAAAAGAAAAGAAAACATAAGGAAAAAAGATGATGTGATATGTTTGATCATGCTGAAAATTTTTACAGGGTCAGAAAAGCTTGTGAATGGGTTGAAGTATTGACCAACAAAATAAAGAAGCAGCTATTAATTCTAAGGGAAACAAAAAATTGTACAAGGAAATACAATCATAGCATTCCACATGGCTACACTGTGAGGCACTGTGCAAAAAAATCAGTTATGTAAATAAGGAGTACTTTTCAAAATCATAATCTGTGGCCAGGCACGGTGGCTCCCATCTGTAATCTCAGCACTTTGGGAGGCCAAAGTGGGGTGGTCACTTGAGGCCAGAAGTTTGAAATCAGCCTGAGCAACAAAGTGTGACTCTATCTTTTCAAAAAAAATTTTTTTAAGTTAGCTGAGTGCCACCTGGTGGTGCGCACCTATAGTCCTGTCCTAGCTACTAGGGAGACTGAGGCAGGAGGATCCCTTGAGCCCAAGAGTTGGAGGCTGCAGTGAGCTATGATTGCACCACTGCACTCAAGCATGGGCAACAGAGTGAGACCTTATCGCAGAAAAAACAAACAAACAAAATCATAATTTGTGATATAGCTATTTATATTGAAAGTATGGGAAAGAACAGAAAGACCGCGTGGGCAGGGAGCTGTGTGTGTTCGTGAAGAGGTACTGTCAGGAAGCTCAATCCTCATCTTCTATAGACTCAAGTAATGGAAACATTGAGAACCAGCAGTTTATGGAGATAAATGAGAGAACAAGTTAATGAATTGAAGCGGTCGCCTTTGGGAAGCAGAAATTAAACACGGGAAGGGCGAACCAGGGGACTGCGTTTCTCATGATACTACTGTGGTACTGTTTGACTTTCTGAACTACATGCGTGTGTTTTGGATACAGTTAACAATATATATTCTAAAGAAACTGAAGAAAGGGGCTCCAGATTTTTGAAGTTAAGGAAAACGTACCTTCAGAGAGATTTCCATGACAGCTGTGAATACCGAAACTCCCTTCCTTCTGTGGAGATTTTATGGCTAAAAAGCTTATAATAATACACCTCACAAGGTATTCCACAAATTCTGATAAAATAAAATTAAAAGGGGAAAACATTCTGCAAAATACGAGCATGTGTGTGCTCATTAGAATGCACACTGCCACACAGAAAACACACATGTAAACAATAAAGTAGGCAGAGTAGTCTTTGATTTATCTAATCTAGTTAATGCAAGTATTAAAAATTAACATCACATTTTCGAAATTATTCTCTTTGCTCTCTTCCATGTAGGAACTATCTCTGGGCTCTGTGTAGGCCTGTGACTTTCCTTGACCAGCAAGCAGCCGTCTGCTTTTGGTTTCCCTCTTTCATAGTTGCCCCATTGTTTCTTGTTTGTCAGACACAGGGATTGAGTTTGCCTTCCCAGCCGTCTCACCGTTGTTCCACTGGTTCAAGATAACCGCTTCCTATCAATGGATTCCTTTTAGACTTGCCTTTTCAGTTCTTTTATTGGACCTCAGAAATAGCTCTGTGTTATTTGTGCCAAGGCTTTTCTTCATTGGAGCTGATAATCAATTATAAATGTATTTTTGGCCTGAACTCTGATGACTGCCGTCAAACGCTTTATTAAAACATCCTTATGTTCAAGACACAGTGTTAGGCACTCTGCAAACATTAGCTAAAATAAGAGAAAAGGGGAGAGATGGAAATCTTGCCCTTTAAGAACAAGATAAGAAAAAAATGGCCCAAATAAGTTCTGGCTATTTCATAAACATTAAAAACTAAAATATTAAAGAGCAATTCAGGAGGTCCAATTCATGATGAATAAAAGTTCAAGAAAGTTAAAAAGAAAGAGAGAGAAAAGGGAAAGGAGAAACAATCAAAGAAATAATGTAAGAACATATGCCAGAGTAGATTTGAAAACTTGTAAATAGTAAAAATTATTGATACGTGATTATCACTATTTCAGTTCAAGTTCTATAGGAAAATTAAGAGAGCATTAAGAAATGAAAAGGGGATGTAAAAGAGAAAGGAAAAGAGATTGAGTGTGGGAGAAAGGTTTTAGTACTGTTTACTAGAACAGGGATTTGTAACTAGCATATGTAAATGATTAAAGAGTCATGGTATTGTCTGATCCAACTGGCAAATCAATTCAACAGAGAATGTTTGTTTAAAAGAATTAACAAAGTGTAAATATTTTTTAAAACAGGGGTTTCCCCATCCCTAAAAAAAAGTATTTTTCCCGAGGGTAGAATTAACACACATATATGACAGAAAGTTTAGAAAATCTGGTAAAGTATAAAGAGGAAAACAATTATCACTCATAATTTTTCCAACCACAAATAAATATCACATCACTTTAGTTCTTTGGAATTTTTCTATTCATATTAAAAATCATGGTTTGGATTGTAACATATGAACTGTTTTCTGACCTGCTTATTTTACTCATAATATGAACATTTTCCTGTGATTAATCTTTCATTAATCTCATGAGTTTCATGTACATTATTTGTTTTTTGGGTTCAAATTGTTCATTATCATAAGGGATACCATGAGCATAATCCTTGTTCAATCCTCTGATGATAAAGCATAATATGTAAATTCTGAAAAGTATAAATATGCCTTCAAAATTTTGAGTTTTTTTTGTTTCTATTTTTGGTTTCCTTCTTTTCAAAATATCCAGGAAGTGAGTGTATTTTTATTCATTTCTGAGAGAAAACGCATTTTCCCCAAGTGTCCCAAAGAAGTAAACATTTATTAAGATACTTTTCTCTAAATAAATGTATCTAATAAGCTCTGTTGCTCAAGTCTTTCATTAAAATGAAGCTTTCTTCATGTTCCTTGTGGCCAATGAAGAATAAACTGCAAGTTCACTAGTAATAGCAGAAAACAAAAATGAACGACACCTATGTATAGCTGTGCATTTGTATCTCACCTGTAATTCATGCTAGTATTTGAGCAATGTACTGACATACAGTGTAATTATTCTGAGAGCTATGTAAATACTGCTCCACAATCAGATAAAAACATGAAATAAGCGGTATGTTTGCAGAAAGATATTCACATGTTTACGTAAGTATTCTGAAGCCTGTATCAAACACTAGAGAGTTAATATTTCATTAAAAAGCATGCTTTTACCTGATGGTTCTTTACAAGGTTAAGAAGTGATTATTCTAAGGAGGTCTCACAAAGGAAGATTCCATCTACCCTGAAAGTACCTTCTGAGATGGAGGAAGAGAGGAGGTGTACATAGATTTAATCCAGAAAACCATCACTGTGGCTTCTCCACCTGACTGAGCTCTTTGAAAACATGACCTCTGCAGCCAGCAGCATCAATGCACATAGTTAGGCAAGCTCAAGACTGAAATAAGTACCTTTAAAATTCATGTTCTCGCAAAGACAGGAACTTCATCCCAAGTTAGCACATTTCAAAAGACACTGAGTGAGTGTTGGGGGTGAGAGTGGGTGCATCACTGAACCCACATGTCTGCAGCGCCTGTGAGTTGAAATTAATCACCTTTGGTCTGGTAAATACACTACTGTACCTGGCGTGAACACAGTGAATGCAGAAGCACAATTTGTATTAAGATTAACAACAGACCATTTTGACAGCTTGCGATCTCATAAACCTCCTGATGCGTCTGGGCTACCACAGACATCCCTGTACATTGCCTGCATTTTTTGCCTGCCTCAGAACTTAATCTCAAAATGCATAAAATCTTGCACTTTTCTAATGGTGTGTGTGTGTTTATACACACATACACATATACACACACACTTTTTTTTCTTTTTTAACAAAACCAAGATAAAACATAAAAGTTCACATTTCAGTAATGTTTTTCCACCAGCTACTGATTGCAGATGATGTAAACCAAGCAATACTTTTATTTACCCAGACAGGATTTCTTCAGAGCTGGTGGCATGTGCAGACAAGAAGCCCCCGTGAGGTTTTGGGGTTGGAAGGCTGAGAAGGACAAGAATGAAAGCACAGGGCTGGGGCCTGTCTCTGCAGGCAGCACCACCTCCAGGCTTGCAGCCTCTCCATCCAGCCTGCGGGGTGAGGCTGGGGTGGGGCACTCCAGGAGATATAAGATGCAGACAACCAAGAAGGCAAGATCTACCTGCATGACTTCCCCGCGCTTCTCACGCAGCCCATTGTGGACACACATTCAAGTGCGAGTTAGAACCTGTTTAACCATGAGGGCTTCTAAAGCAAAGACTTCTCAGCAAAATCTCCAACTAGAATGCCAGTGTCTGCATCCTCAAAGGGCTGAGGAACAGGCCAGCATCTGGCAGTAAGAACATCCCTCACGTAATTCATCCAGGTTGGGGGAAGGTCACTCTCAGGTGAGTTTCCCCTCTCTCCCTTTCTTTCAGGGTTGATACAGTGTTTTAAAGGAGCTTTGGCTGCTTGCCCCCCTGGTCAGGATAAGGACAGCAGAAATACCCGTTAATGAGTATTCTCTTCCCAAATGTTGGCTGCTCACTTTTCACTATGCACACTGAGATCTCTCCCCCCAAACCAGGATGTTATGAGGAAGACAGTGGGAAAGAGGAGACTTATTTTTAATACAGCTATAAGACATATTTTCTGGAAATACCACTGAATGAATTGAAGAGGTTTTACTGACTCCTAAGTAACAAGAATAAACCAACTCCTAACTATTGCTAGTCCAGCAAAGTGTTTAAACACAGACTGGTCTATAAAAATCTGTCTCCAGTTCACATTGAAAATACAGAAAACTCCCCCACATTTGAGCATCAAAAATCCAAATTTCCCACTATTCATAATTCAGTAAGAAGGTTGAAGGTAGTAGAGGCAGGGCCTTGTAAAACCATTGCAGACAGCCCTAAACGTCCCCACCTTCCTACCAATTCTTCCCTGGAAAGGAAGTATGGGGAGGGTTTAGATGCTCCCCAGGAGCACACAAACTAGATCTTTCAGGTGGGCACTTTCCAGGAGGCTTCGCGCTCCTGGGGGAATCTCATGCTGTTGCTTACGTGACAGGAGGCGGAGCTCGGGCAGTGACGCCAGCGATGGGGGGGCAAATGTACTTATAGACGAAGCTTGGCTTGCCTGCCCGCAGCTCCTCCTGTGCAGCACGGGTCCTAACAGGCCACAGACCAGTGGTCAGCGGCCTTGTACATTGGGGACTGCAGCCTTAATAGAAAGGGAGAACATGTCCCCATTCCTGGTCACTCCATGAAGATGTGCGGGGAGGGTGTCTGCTGGTCAGTAGACCCCACTACGGCTGACGCTGGGCGAGCATCACACACTGACAGTCTGAGACGCGTCCTGAGCGCGTCTCACTCTCACACTTACCTGTCCGTGGGACGGCAGCGCAGCGTAGGCCATGGGCTGATTCATCACGCCTTTCTGCTTCATAAGAAGCATGCGTTTCTGGTCCTCGCTCAGGTGCGCCCTGGGAGCCTGCAGCTGCGGTGGCGGCGGGGGCTGCTGCTGGGGCTGCTGCGGCTGCGGCTGGATGTACGGCATCAGGGGGGGTTTGCTGGGGTTCGCCATGGGGGGCGTCATTCTCTGACTCAGGTCTGCATTGAAATGGGTCAGGGGTTTAGTGTTGCCGTAAGAAAGAATATTGTGCTGTTTGTTTAAGGAGTTTGTACCCAAGTTATTTGGCTGCTGATTGATCATGGTCATGTGATTCTGAGGGAGGTAGTTATTCATTGCCGTCTTCTGCAGGTTGTTTGCCATTGGAGGCACTATAGGGTTTTGGTTGTTAAAGGCTTGGGGGTACATCATCGGGCTATTTGGTTTTTCTGCAGTAAACGCTGCTCCATACGGACTCGACGGAGGCCCTAAGGGAGACCAACTGGACGTCTGGTTTGAGTGCTGCTGCTGCTGCTGCTGCTGCTGCTGCTGAGTCTGTTGCATGAGTTTGGCCCTCTGTCGTTGCTGTGCAGCCATCTGCTTGAGCTGCTCTGCCGGGGACATGTCAGAGCTGGGCACAGCCACCGGGCCTGCCCCTGAGCCAGCCACCGTCACTGCTGCTGGATTGAGGAGATAACCATTTCCAGGCCGAGGTGGAGCTTGGCCTGGCATGTGGGCTTGGTTTGGAGTCTGAGGGGACTGGACAGCACAGTTTGCTGGTGAGCTGGCAGGGTTTGGAGCTGCAGGAGTGCTGGCCATAGAAGGTAAACTGGTGGCCGTGGACACAGCAGAAAAAGGAGGACCAGAAGAAGAAGGCCTCGCCTGGGGAGAGCCCAGGGAGACATGCGTGAAGGGAGAGTGAGAGGGGTCGCTCTTCACACTCCCGCTCTCCTGGGACAGAGGGGTCTCAGTTGCTGGCTGCGAGAATTCTGGGTCCTTCTTCTCCTCAAAGTCTTCATTGAACAGGTCCTGTATGTCATCTTCTGGAACCGTGTTGGCCAATTCATCTATTAGTTCCTGCCACTCCTGATCATTCAGATTAATGTCTGAGAACAGCTTGTTCTGATTTGAAAGAGATGTTTCTGATGTGTCTATGCAAGTGGGGTCATCTAAAGGTTCTTGCTTGAGGTCTTTGCTCTGCAAGATGGTGAAGCTGTCCTCCAGGTCACTGCAACCGTTGACAGGAAGTTTAATCTCGGGGAGCCTACCGTTCTTACTCAGATCTTCTAGAAGCCCAGGAGGGTGTGTTCCACTATTCTGCAAGGACAAAGAAGGCTTCAGGTCAAGTTGGTGAAGAGGAGAAGCTGAAGGCAGTGGCATGCTGTTGGGCAAATTGTTGATGGCTTCCATCCCCGCGGAAATGTCCTTTCGAATTCGCTTGCTAGTCGGAGAAAAATTCCCATCACAGGTACCATTCTGCTGGTCTCCATTAAGCGGTGATCGGGCTCCTTCCAACTTCCTTTTGACAGTCTCTTGGAGCTGGAAAAGAAACAGGAAAAGAGGATGACTCCATCTCCAGATCATTTGTGATTGCTTTGAACTAATTTTTAAAAGGTTTAGAACACACAAGAAAGACATACTTCTCATTTCAAAATTAGACAACACTACCTGATTTTCTTTAAAAGCAGAGCTCATGGGGCTAAGAGACAGGAAACAAATCAAAGATTAGAGAGTGGGGAACAAAAGAAAAGGGACAGTTAAAGGAAATCTTCCTCTCACAGGGAGGAATTATCTGTTATTATGTTCAGAATGAAAGCTAGACATGAGACTCAGATCAAAATGTACCATACTTGAGAACAATGTTAATACCCAATCTTAAATGCTTGCCACAACTTAATTGAGAGCGTCAAGAAATTAAATCAATAATATTTTAGAGAACACTGGAAAAAACCTTTAAGAATACATGATTTAACATATTTACAGCAAAGCAGGGAACTGAAGATTAACATTTAACGCAATTCAAAATACCCCTTCGGTCCGTATTTTACCTCCTCTTTTAGCACCTTTTAATATACTCTCTTTTAAAAAGTACATTTCCATAGATTTCCACCATATCTCACTCTTCTGGGATTCCTCCTTTCTCTCTATCAGGTTTCTTAATCTCTTATGCATTATTTCTCTTAAATAATGGGAACGTTTAATGTTTTGTCTTAAGCTTTTTTCTTCTGCTGCTCACTCTGCCTGCTTACCGAGATACTTTCATCATGCTTCATTTGTCTACTACAACAGCTTCAAGTATCTTCCTAAGCTTGATGGCCCCCTGAAGTTATCCTGCCCAGTCTTCTCTGCTAAGCTCTGCTAACACCAACATTCTTCTCCTGGATGTTCCACAGATGTGTAAAACTCAACATGTCTCAACATTGAGCTTATTATGAGGTCTGACAATTAAGTTCAGACACTCACCCTAGAAAAAGCTGAGTTTATGAACTTAATTGTCAGACCCCTATGACACCAGCTCTGATAGCCATTCCAGAAAAAGAGTTCCAAAATTGCTTTGAAGGGTGGACTAGGTGCTGGTGTTGGTGCACAGCTTCCCAAGAGGAGTACTTTGAAGGTGACCATAGTGATATTAAGCAAGGAGGTGTGTAGCACTTTTTGGAGGATGAGTTCGTGAACTTAATTGTCAGATCTTTGTATCTTCTGTTACTCAAACACCATCCTCACCAATGTTCTCCATTTCAGTATCTACCATACAATTATCCAAGTTAGAAACTGGAACATTTTTCTTAAAACCTCCCACATCACCAATCAGCAAGTCTTATGGATTCTACCTCTGAAACACAACATGCCCCTTCACCTCTGCCCTCACTGCACTACCCTTGGCTAGGATGTCAGTATCTCTTATTAGATTGTTGCAACAGTCTCCTGACTGGTCTCTTTGCCTTGCCTCCATTCATTCATCCATTTGCTCTTTTGTCTGTTCTTTTATTCATTGTTCTGTCCTCTCTTTATCTATTTTCTATACTGCCACCTTTTAAAAAATATATACTGCCCTAGGCCAGGTACAGTGCCTCCTACCTGTAGTCCTAGCACTCTGGGAGGCCAAGATGGGTGGATTGCTTGAGCTCAGGAGTTTGAGGCCAACCTGAGCAAGATTGAGACCTGGTCTCTACTAAAAATAGAAAAACTAGTTGGGCGTTGTGGTGGGCACCCGTGTTCCCAGCTACTTGGGAAGCTGAGGTAAAAGGATTGCTCAAGCCCAAGAGTTTGACGTTGCTGTGAGCTATGACGTCACGACACTGTACCCAGAGTGACAGAGTGAGACTCTGTCTCAAAAAAAAAAAAAAAGAAAGAAGATATATCTATATATATATATTGCTCTTCTTGTTTATCACTCTGCAGTGACTTCCATTGTCTGTAAATCAAAATCCAAACTGACTCCTGCCAGAACCACCTGGCTCCTACTCATCTTTCCAGTCTCATCTCTCTGCTTTTCTGCTCAGCACCCCTTCCAAGCCCCTCTCCTAACTGTGCACTTCCTATCAACTCTCCTGAAACTCTTTCAGTTCCTTCTAGGTGCCAAGCTTCCTCCTGCCCCTAGGGCACTGTACAAGTTGTTTTCTTTTTTTGGAACACACTCCTCCCCCTCCCTCCCCTCTTGCCTTGGTTAATAGCTGCTTATTTTTTAGGTCAGATCTTGGATTTCACTTACTCTAGGAAGTCTTCTCCTATACCCTTTTCTTACCCCAACTATGTTAGGCATTTTCCTTGATCCACCTCCACTGGATTAAATACCTTGGAAAAAGTTTTTCCAAGCTATCTATGCTTCCCCCATCATAGCTTCTATCACACTTTTGGACAACTGCTTAAGTGTTTAGAGAGCTCCAAAAAGGTAGGGACTGCGGCTGACTTGCCTATAGGCTATAGGGCGGGCTGCATCCCCCAGTCAGGTTCATAGCAATGGTTAACAGATAGTTGCAAATTGAATGAACCATTCTACTATCTAATTCACAGGGGCTAAAAGAGATGAGTTTGAATCAGTACAGGTAGTCCCACTGACCATAAGGAATACCTGAATTAGACTCTGCATCCCTGGTAATGGGTGTGATGGATCTCTTACCTTAGATAATGTTGAATCTACTTAACTGGACTTGTTGAAGAAGTCAAATTAAAAGAAATTAATGGACCCTATGGACTCATTACTTAGAAATCTGATTCATCTGTTTGCTGTCTTCCTTTCTACCATAGAGGACCAGTGTATGTAGCCCTGGTTGAAAGAGCTTGGCATAGAGCAGGTACTGAGGAAATGCTTGAAGCTGAGTGAGAGAAGGGTGACCAGGCTGGGGTAGAAGGGGTATCAGGAGCTTTATATATTTGAAGACAGAAAGACAGAGGGTTGGAGGGAGAAGGCAGAGCAGTCCTTCACTCAGGTGCTGTCTTATAATTAGCAAGGGTGCTATGTACTGCAGACCCAATGGGAGAGGAGTAGGGTTTCTTGAGATCCTGGCATGGTAGCACTCACATGTGAAACAGCCAATGCTCTAGAGGAGCCCCACATGTCATAAAACCAATCTGGAGATGGTGGGGTGAATTTCAAGAAGCATCATTTTCCTTCTTGGTGCTTTCTCATAAGTAGAAAATTCCATTGGAAAAGTAAACAGAGTCAAAAGGGCTCCCGAGAAAAATCTAGTTTAACCCTTGTTTTAAAATCTTATGTGTTTAATCATAACATCAAACTCTGCCTGCAGTCCCTTGGCTGAGGTTCCTGAACTGCTTAAGATAAAGCCCTAGCTGGGATACACTGAATTTGACTTGGAAAAAAAAAATTGGTTCAGTCTATCATATTAGGCAGAAACTGCTAGAAAATGATGTTATTTATTGGACAAATCAGGAAGCTGTGACCTGCCCTCAGGTATGGCAGATAACCTGAACATACCTGCAAACAGAGTGGCAAGGTCAAGTATCTCAGCTTCAGGGACCATGGGGACAAGGCCTGGGGCACTGAGCATCTCCTGAAGCCATGTTAACCTTTGAGAAACAAGCACTTGTCTTAAAAACAAACCTAACTTTGCTTTAGAAAGCACAAGTCCATGATTCTGCTCAAGGTCATGGAATGGGTTCCTCTGATGGTGGTGGCTGAAATGGTGGTCGCTGAGATCATGGCACTGGCCAAGTCCCACTGGGAACCCTATTTCACCTCTTACCAGCTGAATGTACCCCACTGAGTAAGGCAGTGCAGTGAAGAATTAGGGGAACAGGACCACTTGTTCTGGAGTCAGAATGCTTGGATTCAAACCCCAGGTTCTCTACCTAAGACTTGATACGTATCCTGTTGTCTGGTACTTAATTAATGTTTGCAGTGATGCCCTCTGTTAGAATGTAACAGCGGCAGCGATTTTTCCATTTTGTTTATTAGTGGGGAGCTCAGAGTAGACACATGAGAAATACCTGTTGAATGAACGAACCCTGGAAAACTTACTTAACCTCTTCTAAGCCTTGGTTTCCTTATCTGCAAGTGAGTTAATAATACCTAGCTCGCTTGGGCTTCTTCCATGACTTAGCAATTATGAATTGGGCTGCAATAAACATTCTGGTAC
>CAUYPK010109834.1:0-38292 GCA_963574355.1 Loris lydekkerianus | reverse complement strand
TAGGAAAGTGCTCTGTATTTACCAGGAATTGATCAATATTTGTTAAAATATTTTCTAAAATAAATATAAAATATAATAAATATGATGAATCAAAGTGTAACACTGGAAAACATTTCTGATTTTATTTTATTTTATTTTATTTTATTTTATTGTATTGTATTGTATTGTATTGTATTTTATTTTATTTTATTTTATTTTATTTTATTTTATTTTATTTTATTTTATTTTTGAGACAGAGTCTCACTATGTTGCCTTCAGTAGAGTGCAGTGATTTCATAGCTCACAGCAACTTCCAACTCTTGGGCTCAAGTGATTCTCTTGCCTCAGCCTCCCAAGAAGCTGGGACTACAGGTGTCTCCCACAATGCCTGGCTATTTTTAGAGATGAAGTCTTGCTCTGGCTCAGGAGGGTCTTGAACCTGTGAGCTCGGGCAATCCACCTGCCTCGGCCTCCCAAGTTCTGGGATTACAGGCATGAGCCATGATGTCCAGCACTCGAAAACATTTTGGTGGATTTTGATGATTCAATGTTAAACACCTACTTTTAAGTGGACAGTCTTTTTTTCTAAACAATAAAAGTACACATAAGAGCTAATATCAAATATTAGTACTATCAAGTGGCAAACTAGTATTAAAACTCAAGTAATGATCTCTGATCTGTCACTATCTCCCCTGATTTTCATATACCTAACTAAATCTGTTAAGGAACATGTAATGATTTGGTTTTGTGTAAGTTCTCATCAAAAAGAACTATGTCCTGATGCAATATTTTCACAATAACCAGGGTAAGACATTAAACTCAGTCTAGTGAAAGGAAACATTCTTTCCCAAAGTTATTGGAGCTATCTTTCTGTAGCCATCCACTTGCATCTGTCCTTCTGACATCAATAGAGGAACGAAATCACCTAAAATTTAAAGTTTGCTAGAGTGAAAATATTTGCTAAAGTACTTTTTACAAGATTAATAATCATAGAAGGAATTATTGATAAAATTATTGAAGTTTCTTTGAGAAATTTGGAAGAAAGAGAGGAAAAAATGAGGAGAGAGGAAAGAAAAGGTGATCACAGTATCTTAACAAAATTTTCTGTAAGATCTATAAAAGATGTAACAAATCTGTTGTGAATGGCTTATGGCTTTCTTAAGAAACATGAGTAATTGTATGTGTGTGTGTGTGTGTGTGTGTGTGTGTAGAAACTTCCTTAATTGGGCACTTTCACCAGCTTCACTTCTTGCACTCAAGTCTTGATGTAACATCCTGATATTGTTTTTTTCTCCCTGTTCACCCATCGGATTCCACGCTCTTCCTGGAAGTGGATTTCCTGTTATCTTTAGGGAATCTTTGCAGAAAAATATCCTTTTAAAAGTAGTTGCCGAAATCCTTTTCCAAAACTTTCGTCATTCATGTAGAATTTTAACCTTTCACTTCCATGAAATTTTGACTGTTGCCTGTAATTGTCATTCTCTCCATCTAACCTGGGAGCGCCTTTACGTCTGGGACCGGTTGACTAGTTACATTGCATGACCAATGACTAGTAACAGTTCCTGACACATAGTAAATACTCAGTAAATGTTTGATGGATAAAGTAACCACATTATGAGTAGATATTAACCTTGCTGAGCTCTCAGCTTATCCCCCTAAACTCCTCCTCTGGGTTTTCCTTCTGCTCCCCAGATCCACTCTCAGACCCTGCTCCAGCCCCTTGCACTTTGCTTTCTTCTGAGGCTTGGCCAAGGGGGAGCATAATAGGAGATTGGAGGGAGAGGGGAGAGTGAGGTCAGAGTATATACTCTCTTGCTTCCTCTAAGACCCTTGTGTGGTCATCTTGAGTTGACCTTTCAAAGTGAGTTCACTCCTTTCAAGGTGGCCTTCTGCATCCAGTTCATCTTCCTCATTCTTGTAAGCACTGCTTCCCCTCATTCCTTTGGGAGAAGAGATGGTAGCAGCTCTGCCAATATGACCGCACTATCCTTTGTGCTTCCTCTACACCCCGCCTACGCACATGTGAAGAGACCCATTATTAAACCATCTTGAAACCATTCTGATCTCAGTGTGTCCTCTATTTACTTTTAGAACACTGACTGTTATAACTAACGAAATAAGAACTATATGTTGGAAAATCTGACATATTTTAAAATACTCATCACCAACTGGGTTGTTCTCAATACCTGTTGTTTTTACATAAATACTGCTATTTTATTTTTTGCAGTTTTTGGCCGGGGCTGGGTTTGAACCCCCCACCTCTGGCATATGGGACTGGCACCTTACTCTGTTGAGCCACAGGCACTGCCAAAATATTTCTATTTTTAATATTTGGTAGCATTACATTTGGAAAGTTCTAAAACTCACCCCCTCCCTAGGTGTCTTGTGGAGGCAGTGCAGAAAGGCTCTGAGCGAATCTGTGTCTCTCTGTAAAATGCTCTAATCGAGCCAGGATTTCTACAAATAACTTCACAAAAGCGAAGGATTTCAGAGGGTGCACGTAAAACACATTCCATTTGGTTTTCACAAGCATAATACAATTTTTCCCATGGATATATACTTGATGTATTACTTATGCCTTCTGACTTCTTAGGATATTTACATCGTAAACCTTTCTTTTTAGCAACAAAGTCACCTTTGGAGCTTTAAAAATATACTATGAAACCTATAATTTAGAAAAGGCCTTTCTGGTGATTCAGATTGGAAGTTAGGGTGAAGCCCCAATATATATTATAATGGTATAAGGTTAACATTAAATATTTTTTCCAGTTTAATTCTCTTTAGTATCCTTGATAAATGTAGCAGCACATCTGGGATTACAGATGATCCACATTCTTCTCAAGAGAAATGGTAAAGGAAATAGCCTTGGCAATCAGAGGCCTGGCTACTCTGCGGCCTTCAGCAGGTTGTTCACATCTCCCTTGCTATTTTCACTTGTAAAACGGAAGCATTAAAATAAACGTTCTCCACAGTCCTTTCCAAATCTGACCTTCTATGTCCTGGTATCATTACCAAAAAACCAGAAATATATTTCTTTCCAAACTCAGTCTTCATGGCTACATACTAACTGAATATAACCCTAAGTTATTTGCAGCCCTCTATATGTTATTTTTCTGCCAAATTCTTCCTGCCCATAACCTCTGCTTCATTCTCTGTTATTACCAAAGCTAACTGAAGTGCTTCTCTGAGTCACTGCATACTACTTCCCTTCTTTTGTGATTTAAATCTCCAGGAGATCCTCTTAGGTACATTCAATCCCAGTTCTTTTCAATAATTTTGCGCTTCTTATTTTGAACTTGTGTGCTAAAGATATATTCCCAAAACCTTTTTACTCTTAGCCATTTTGCTATTGTTTTACTGTTGCTTCTGCTTCCTCCATAAAGTCTCTCTGGGTTAGAAAACCTATAAACTCCTCCTCAACAACACCTTCCACAATAATATGACCTCTGCAACTTTTTTCTTGCATGCACTTATTCATTTAGCCAACATTCGTTATGTAACTATTCAGGGTACTCAACAAATGTACTCTGCACATTACTCACAAATGCTTTCAAACATGAATACTAAGTTTTGTCTATTTTGTTATCATTAATCACTCAAATGGATAAATATCTGCTTCTGCTGGTTGCCTCAGGATAAAACCTGCATGGTTAAGGAGACACATGTACTCACTACAGTATAGTTATGGCACTCTCAAGGTCACATTACTTGTTCCTTGAGGGTAGTCCAGGCTTTGAGTTCTTTCCTTTAAGGCCCTGATACTTACTAATGGACACTACAAAATACTGTTCAGATCCCCCTGCTGTGAGGAAGGACTTACTACCTCTGCTGCTGGGACAGCTGCCTATAGGCTGTCCCTGGCTGTCAGCCTCCTTCAGGTAAGGTGAACAGTCACCTTATCCAAGATGGTCTGCACCCAAAGATTGTTTGGCATTGGACCATTAAGAAAGGATACCCGAGAAGGGTGAGGTCTAGAAGAACAGGTCTTCTCAAGGAGACCACATGGATATACATGCAGGGTCCTCTCCACAGTGACTCAGCTCTTGGGAATTTGTAAAATTAACTTCCTGAAACTTAGAAATTTCCAAGTTCTGTGAAATTCTGTAGTTCTGTAGGGGTGGGAATAGCATCTCCCGTTTGATTCAAATTGGCCAATGAGAAGGGTACCTGTGGGGTGGAACTTTTTGACTGTCAATAAAAAGGGAAAGACCAAGACAGTCGGGGAGCATGGCCATTTGGAATTCTTCTATGCCGTAAGCTCCCTAAATAAAGCCCTTCCTAAACATGGTGCTTGGGTGCTCTTTCTCTCCGTTGGGCCTTGTCTTCCTGCAACACCATAAAGGCCCATCTCTCTCATCTCAATTCAGGGTAGCTGTCAAGTGTCATCTCCTCTTCAGAACTTTCCAGAAGACTGACTGAAGTATCTGCTGAGACTGCCTTAAAATGACTTTTTCCTCAGCCCAATCCTGCTTCCTTAACTTTTCTTCCACAAGCAGAGATACAAAGAGAATTCTGTGAAATACCTCCTGGATGCTCATCTCCATTTTAGTGGAGGATTTTTTTCCCGGGAAAACTCAACTTTCAACAAATGCAATAGATTAGAAGACGTTTCCAGCATCGGACAAGCAGGCATAAGAAGGGAAATCTCACCTACAGTGAACAAGATATCAGTTTTCCACCTTAACTTTAGCTGTTTGAAAAAAAAAAAAAATGGAATGAGAAGATTATATGTTAAATAAATAGCAAATTGATTCAGCCACACACCTGTGCTATCCAGCCATGGTGAATCTTACAAAGTCTATATTGAGTAACAAGAAATAAACATTTGTGGAACGACTGTTAGGTTCTAGGCATTTTATCCACATTATTGCATTCAGTCATTACAGTTAACTCAAAAAGACTTACATGGTCAAAGAGTTAAAGCAAATTGTCAAATATTAATGCTATTAATACAACAAAAATAACAGGATTTGAGAGACTGCAAAGGATGGATGGATGTAAGTTTTGCATTCTTTTAAAAAAGCAAATGTGTAATTTAAATTTCTCCTTTCTTCATGACTTTTTAATATAAGACTTTTAAGGCAAGCATGGAAAAAAGTTTATACTTTCTGATTAAAGTGAAAACTGTATTCTTAAGTTTGTCTTCTTTCAAAACCATGTTATTGATAGAAGCTCCAACTAACACTTAGAGGAAAATAAACCTTTATTGTTCTTTGTCTTTCTTACACTCAATAGAACAAGACTGTCACCATCAACCATTATCACTGATGATGGCAAAGCATTAATCCACCAAGAACGTGCTAATATTGCCATACGCCCAGTAATTTTGTGAAATACAAGGCTTTGGCCATTTAAGAAGAAAATAAAAGAAGGCATTAAATCATTCTTTTTCCTAGGACAGCATGTCACCAATCAGGTTTATTTTGTCAAAGATTCCCTCCAAAATAAGCTATTTAAACTCCTGTGAAGGCCTGTTTAATTCACAGCCCATAGACATGTATGTGTTAAATATTACGGAAATAGGCAGTGAGACTTCTTAACTAGGTTAGCTGGTCTGAAATTTTCTGAGCCTTTTACAAGACTTGAAAATTTCAATTTGGATTTATTCAGGTTTATTACATAACAGCAAGAAAGTCCAAAGTGAAAGGGACCAAAGAGACCTTTGGAGCAAAAGTGTCTTTCTCATGAAGACAATTTAATAGCTCCGTGTGAAATAACAGCATACTATGAAAGACACTTTGGAAGGCCTGTTTCACCCCTAAGGCAGTGGATTTCCTGTGTGTCTAGAATATGTTGCCATTGGCTCATCGGCACTGGAAGGCTGCCGTTGGAATCCAAGAAAACTAGCTGTCTATGATTACCCTGCAGCAAATTCATATTCAGCAAATTGTAAGAAGGGACAAGAGGTCATTGTCTCATGAAAAAAACATCATTTCCGTGGATGGGTCTCTGTCCTAGTGAAGTTTATGTCTTAAACAACTTGGAGCACTTGTGGAACAATTCATCTTTTTCATTTTTTTAACTTCCTGCCAGGCACTTTATCAGAGGAAATTAAATACATGTCCTTGTAATCTTTATGTCCTGAGTAAACAAAGTTTGCAAAAAACTGTCAGCAATCATGAAATACCAATTTTTCTAATATTAGGCATGTTTCTCTTTTTCACACATTACTTCTAATAGTATTCTGATATAAAACTGAAATATAAAATTCTAATTCTTCTAATAATATTACTGATATAAAACTGTAGACAATCTTGATTAAAGTGGCTATCAATAATGAATAGTGATAGCAACAATTTATTGAACACATACACGCTAGGGACCAGTGACTAATTTATATAGTTGGCACAGTGTATTATCTCAGCAGCCCTAAAAAGAGATGTGAGGAGGGTAAATTAAAAGCAAACAATTAAAATCCATTTCCATACCTGACTCACACTGATTTTAAGCATGAACCAGTGTAGCCTCCCCAGGGCGGAGCTAGAGGTGAGTGATGACCAATTTCCCCTCTCCTGTCTCCAGAAAATATTATTTATAATCCTCTCACAAGGCAAGAGAAGATAAGGAACTTGATATACCATATTTTATAATGGCTTTAAGAGCAATGACTCTGACTTTAGTCTGAACAGAAGTGGTACACACATTACGAATATTGCCTGTTGACTAGTGATCTTATCCATAGCTGACCACTTCCCTCCATTGACTACCTCCTTAAATTGACCTAATTTTTACAGATTGGACTTGCATATGTATGCATCAATCGGTAGGCTTAGTTCCTTATGTTGACCCTCCATATGGTGACCAGTTTGTGACTTCTCTTCAATGGTTAACTAATAGAGGTTAGACTATATATATGCATATATGTACATATATACAAATTATGTATAACATATAAAATATATACAAATATATAAAAAATAAAACAAAAAATCTATAACAAGGAAACACAGCACTTACAGGGAAAGTATAAAAATGTTTTCAGTGGCAGAATTTACATTTACGGAGGGCCTTGTGCTGGTAAGAACATTTGTATTCTGTCAGTGGTTGAAGGGTACATATTTTGATACCATTTTATAAATGAGGAGGCCAAGATGAAGTTGAGGACCTGAAGTAAGGCCACATTGTCATGAAAGCCAATGTTTATACTAAAACACCCTTTCAAACTCTCAAATTGTCAACTTTCTCAATGTAATAACCTCACCATTTCCGGCTGATTTCCAACAGCTGTTTTTGTTATTGTTCTCAAGATTGTGTTCATTTCCTGCTCCCCATTTACATAGAGACTGTTTCAGCCAAGATCTGTATATCCTACTTTAATTCTCACCAAATGGTTTACCGAAAGGTATAAGGTTGAGTCTGTGGTAGAGGTTCTCAAACTTTGCTGACAATAAAATCATCAAAGGATCTTAAAAACACTGCTCACATCCTGTTGCTACCCCCACCCCTGACTCTCTGATTTGATTGTGATGAGCTGTGAACTGGGAATCCAGGCATCTTAAAACTCCCCCAGATGATGCGAATGTGCAGTCAAATTTGGGAGCCACTGTTCTATGGATGTTCTAGTCTTCTCTTGGGCTGAATCTCTAAAACTCCCAGCTCCTGCTTCAGACTGTATTACTCACTCTCTCTGCTTATTCCAGTCATCTGAGGACCTCCAAGACCACCCTCTCATTCTCTGAAGATGTTAGCAATGGTCCCTGTAGAGCAAGTACTGCCATAATTCTTGGCAATTTCCACACCCAGGTATATAATCCTTCGAATGTCTCACCCTTTCAGATTCTTGCCTCGTCCTCTGAACTGTGACTGTCCTTCATTGTGCCTAAGCCACCTCTGCGAACACACCTCTGTAAATTGTGCCAATCACAATGCCATTCCCCAACCTCAAGTTCAAGCACGCCTCTTCCCAGCTACCATATCATACCTTTCTAGATCATTTGCTCCTGTCCCCTACTCTAACAAATGTTCAACTTGGCTTGGACCCTCAATTCCTCTGCCACCTCTCCACTGTCCCTTACCGAACTCCTATTCTCACCTCTTTTTAATCCTGATTAGATCCTAGGATTCATTTGGTATAATCACTCCTTTGCGTACACTCTCAACTCCCTCATACATGTCCTCCTCCATATTGGTCCTCCAGAAAAACTCTAAACCTAGCTAAATATCACTCTATATAGTAGTTTTTACAGGCACCAAAACAGGAAAACAGAACTGGGGGGGGGGGGGGAAGCACTCAGCCATGCTCACTGGGATAACTTTTATGACCATTAACCCCAATTTGGCCCTTAGTGCTAGTAGACAATTCTATTTATTTCTCTAATCCCTTCACTAATCCACTTTCCTAGTTCTTCACTCTGAGTTGATAACCTAGATTTTTATTCCACTGATACACAAGAATCAATTTGGAGAGAACATTTCACATGGATCTACCACAAAACCTGTCACACCATCTTTATCCAAGCTATGTGCACAATCTCCCTCCATTCTATGGTAAACCTCTGTGCACTTATCTGAGACAACTGTTTCCACTGGAACTCTGAATTCTACACCTCTCATTTCCTAAAGGTTGTGTGTGTGTGTGTGTATATATATGTCTTACCTCTCCCATTTCCATTAGCACAGTAACAGTTCCTATTTAAAGAAAAAAAAAATCCCTCCCACCTCACTATCTACCTGTAGCTGCTGCCTCAATTCCCTGATTGTCTTCACTGGAAAACTTCTCACAAGAGTTATCTATCCTATCATCATCATTTCTATTTGTACCACAGTTGCATTGTTTGCCTGAATATCCTATTTTTTTCTTGAACTTACTCCAACTGGTCTATACTGTTTCTATATCAAAATACCTTTTGTCATGGTCCCAAATAACCAAATCCCAAGGTTGATTTTTTGTCTTTATCTCACTTGACCTCAGCAGCATGAGACACAATTCATCTTCAATGACTTTCTTCATTTGGCTTCCAAGATACCACACTCTCTTGATTCCCTTCCTGCCATTCCAGTTCCATCTTCTCATCTCTTTCTCAGTCCTTTCTCATCATTCTACACATAATATTTTGAAGTCTTTGGACCTCTTTCTTTTTTCTACAATAATTCTCAGGTCATCTCAGCCAGTCTCATGGCTTATAATCTCTATACAAAAATACCAAAATAATCCCCCAGCCTTTGTCTTCAACCCAGGTTACTTCCCTGAACTCATCTCAGATGAGTGGCTGCCTATCCACTATGAGGACTTGGATACTAACAGCCATCTGAAAATTTATATGCTCAAAAATAAACTCTTGGCAGCAGTAGGTGGACGGCAATGAGACCACCTTGCTGTGTGCCTGGACTCATGAGGGCAAAGGAGAAGAGAAGCTAGAGCAAAAGAGAAGGAAGATGGAGCAGAGAACCAAGGAGAGCGTCCTGAAACTGATTGGAATCCATGAGAGAGATCCGAAGACATCTCCAGCTGCTGCTCTAGGGGTTGTGTCTGACATCCACACCTATTGAAAGGATGTTTTCTTTTATCTTTTTTGTCAATCTGCATCTCTGATTTGTTAAACTAAAAATCCAAGCCATGGGGAAAAAATTAGTAAATGAATACATAAATAACCAACCCAACCTGCTATTCCTCTCGACATTCCACATCAGTAAATCATATTAATGTAGGGATAAGGTCAAGAAAGCCTGAGTACAGCTATTTGGCCAATACCAGACCCTAACCACCCTGACCAAGTAAGTTGCCAGCATGTCGCCAGCCTGGGACCACCTGCTAATGGATGAATTTCTAAGCTGGATGCTGATTGTTTGTTTACCTTTCTCTGATAGCAGTTTATGATTAAACTGATCAGCAGTTTATGATTCAACTTTTATGGCCTGACCTTAAAACAGTGCTGGTCATGTATAGCTATTTCATAATGGGGTTTTTGAACACTTAAAAACGTTACCATTGCCCCATACAAAGTCCCCCTCCTGCTTGGGAAAGGACCCCTACACTGCCTTGGACTGAGATCTGTTGTGGGTGTCTCTCTCAATAAACTTTCTGTCACTATTTGGCTCACTCTCAAATTTTTTCCATTGTGAAGCCAAGAAGTCACTTGGCAAGGTCAGGGGCCTTCCTCTCTTCACTGGGGCACTCCCTGAATCATCACCTTATTTCTTTCAGTTGCTTAAAACAAAAACCTTGGAGTCATTCATGGCTATCTCTCTCCCTCACGCATTACATGCAGTCCACCCGAAAATCCTGCTGGCTACCCTCTGCATACATAAACTCAACCACTTACTACTTCCTCTACTACTGGCATGCTGGTCTAAGCCACAGTGGTCACTCATCTGCATGTAGCAAATTATGCTTCTAAGTGAGCTGCTTGCTTCCATCACTACTCCCCTACAGTATGCCCTCCACTCATGGCTGGAGCTTTGTCTTTAAAATATAAGACCAGGGCGGCACCTGGGAGTAGGGTGCCGGCCCCATATACCAAGGGTGGTGGGTTCAAACCCAGCCCTGGCCAAACTGCAACAACAACAACAAAAATAAATAAAATAAATAAATAAATAAAATATAAGACCTGTCCTGTCACTTCTCAACTCTGTACCCCCTCAGTGACTTGTAAGCTCATTTAGAGTAAAAGCAAAGTCAGTACATGGGCCACCCACTACCCCTCCTTTGCAGCACCTCTTCCCACTCCCTGCCCTGTCCCACACATTCCAGTCTCACTGGCCTCTTTGCTGCTCCTCCAATATGGCAGACATACCCCACCTCATTTGTAATTCCTGTTCCTTTGTCTGGATTCTTTTCTTCCAAATCTATGAGTCTTTCATTCTTATACTGTCTTTTGCTGTATTAGCTCCCATATTAGCTTCTGAGAAAGCATTTCCCTAATTATTCTATATGAAAACTGACCCTTGTTTTTTAAAGTCATTTATTGTAAGTCAAGCAATTTTTCTGAAAAAAGCCAGATAGAAAATATATTCATCTATGGGAGACACAGGTCTTATCCATCACTATTCAATTCCCCCAGGGCAGTGTAAAGGCTGACATAGATAATATGCAAATAAATGACCATGACTGTGTTTTAGTAAAACTTTATTTACATAAATAGTTAATGGACCAAGTTTGGTTCATGAGCCATAGCTGATAGCCATTTGCATTATATACTACCTATTTATTTCCTAAACTTACTCTCTGAAATATAAACATTTGATGGAAAAAATTTTTGTTATGTTGTATATGATCAATCAGCAGATCTAGTAGATGATCAATTATCATTTTTGAATAAATGTTAAGTGTTGGATACATCTATTTCGCTTTTAGTTTCATTTTTATAAACATTGCATTTCTATCCATTATGTTCTCCTTGTGTTGATCAGTACCAAATGATAGTAGTTTTCATTGTTCAAGAGGTAATTGTGTATGTTTGGGTGGAAATTTCAGCAGTTTCTACCAACGACATGTATTATTGTTGTAAAAAGAAAAATCCAGGTAGGGGATATTGTTAGATTTTTTTTTAGTAAAATCAATCCTCTGCATGTCTTGTGGCTAGACGCATTATTATTATTGCTTGGCATCTTTGAATTTTATTTTCTTTCAAAAGAAAAATTGAATTGAATCTGAATCAAATTGGATAATAGCCCTCTTTGTTTGTGTTACTACAACAGAATACCTAAGGCTGGGTAATTTATAAAGAAAAGAGGTACATCTAACTCACAGATCTGCAGGCTGGGAAGGATGAGACCTACTGTGCCAGTATCTTCTCAGCTTCTGGTTAGAGCCACATTCGATATAAAAACATAGCAGAAAATAGCAAAAGGGAAGTAGTCACATACAAAGAGGAACCAAACAGGAGGAGGAATCTCTCTTTACAAGGTCTGACAAGTTCCTGAACTTGCCTCTGAACCTTTTGCCAACAACTCAAGGGTCTTCTTACATCACAACAATGTGCCAGTTCCCTCAGCACTGTCTATGAGAGAGTTTAAGCCAGTGAACAAATAACTGTATCGGAACACCCTCCCTACTCACCTTATGTGGCCTGAAATTACTTTTTTCTTTACTCAAGCAAAAAAGGAAATATTGAAATGAAGACACTTAAATGACATTGAGGACATCAAGGATAACATGATAACAGTTCTGATGGCTATTCCAGAAGAAAAAGTTTCAAAAACTTTCAAAAAGTTTCAAAATTGCTTTGCAGGGTTGAGTAGGTACTGGCATCTTCCCAAGGGGAGTCCTTCAAAGTTGACCTTAGTGATATTCAGTAATGAGAAACGGAACACTTTTTCTAGGATGAGTTAGCAAACTTAGTGGTCGACCTGTTGTATAACAACCAGTTCTGGAAGGAACTACGGTAATCCATTCTCTTGAGAGCAAATACTACCATACATGCACCAAGCCACTCATGAAGGATCCTATGTCAAAACATGTGGCCCATGTGGCCCAACACCACCGTATCGGGGATCAAATCTCAACAGGAGGTTTGGGGGGGAACAAACAGATTATCCCCAAACCATAGCAATAACCTAATCCATGTTTCATGTTTTAAAATAAAGTAAATTAGATATTTAAGATAGCAATCCATTTCTCCAAGGAAAGTTGTTTCCCTCTGCCAGGGGTGTACAAACTTTTGGCTTCTCTGCACCACATTAGAAGAAGAAGAGTTGTCTTGGGCCACACATTAAATACACAAACATTAATGAAAGTTCATGAGCAAAACAACAACAACAACAAATGATTTGTCCATGATTTTTGTGATATCCACCAACACAGATAAGCAAAAAAATCCTCACATAACCCACATGTGGCCCTTAGGCTACACGTTGGACACCCTTGCAATAAAAGTTATTTCACAAACCATAGGAGATATGCATGAGCACAGACTCCCAAATATATTAATATATTATTCCTGGGAACCCACATGAATTCTTGTATGGTTGTTTCCAGTGAAATACTGCTCCAAATACCATCCTCATACCAAATGCTATGAAACTGTAAATTTGTTAACTTGAAAACAGACAAAAATTGCCTGACTCTCAGTAGCCCATCTCACTGGCATTTGTCCGTGACCACACATTGATCGTTTTCAGGATATGTCCTGGCTAAAATATCAGTGTCTATAACTTATTTGTCTATTATTCCACCCATACAGAATTTTTTATTTTACAAATTATATTGAAATTAAAGCAAAATATTATATTTCCAGAGGTATCTGCTCTCATCTTTTAAATATTTCTAAATGACATTTTTTAATTGTTTGCTTGAAACTCAGTATTCCACTAAATTACATGTAAACGCATCATCCTAATGCTCCCGAAAAAAGTTGTTATGGCAAAATGTCAAGGTTTCTTCTTTTCCTAAATGTCATTGAAAATGCCATAGACTTTTAAAAATTACAAAGAGTTCCCAAATCACAAAATGCTTCTGCACTCCGTGCCTTCCTAGCATTTGCAGCCACTTTTCATTTAGATATTCGTATTTTGTTCCTAGATCATTATTCTGATAAGGACATAAAATAAAAATTAAGAAAACAAGCATTCCTCTTGATAAAAGGGAGTTTTCTCTTCAAAATTGTTGATCAAAAGCCAAATAAATAAACAGAATTATTCAAAGTAATTGAATTTCTTTCTTGTCTAAATATGCTGTTCCATACAGTTTTGGAAAATAGAGCTACATTTCTTGTACTTACACTGAACATAAAAATCTTCTGCCTATACAGGTCTTGAATTATCACCTTGTACTATTCTAAAATATAAGTGTACATTCAGCTAACAATGCATGTTTCTTAAGGAAAATAGATGACTTTCATTGAGATGTTTATTAAACCAAACACAGATATTCTCATCTGAGAAGCAGAATTTATGGGGGGAAAAAAGAGAGAGAGAAAAGATGGTTCTGGGATAGCTTAAATCCCAAAGAAAGAGAAAGACACATATCATTTTGCAAGAATTCCCACCAGAAACAAAGGCACATGCATTTGAGAGTACAAAAAAACCTGAATGGAACCCAAAAGCAATACACAGATAATGAGGTTTAGAAGAGCAAAAACTATTTTTTTTATTGTTTATGTAATAGTCTTAAAAGTAGATTTTAGAACAATTTCCAGTGACAAATTTTTAAAACTTATTCAAAAATGAAAGTTGCTTAAGATATTTAGTTTAATCATGTAATAAGCATGGCTTTAAAAGTGCCACAAACATGTTCAGGATTTAAAATTTTCTTTGAGCTTTACTGATGACAAAAAAATCTCACTTCGGTATTTTAAGGAAATTTAGCAGGTAAGTAAAACAGAAGCTGCGAGAGCTACTTTAGAAAGTCTTTTCTTAGTAGGGCTGAGTACATTGGCTACTTTTTCTTCCATTCTTGAGATACTTTACCAAGAAGAATATATTCCAGTTGCATCCATGTAAACATGAAAGAGGTAAAGTCTCCATCTTTCTTTAAGGCTGTGGCTTTTACATGAACGCTATAACCCAGTTATAACCTAAGAATTGGGGGATGGGGGAATGGGTGGGGGGGGTGGGGGGAAGTGGATGGAAGGAGGGTGATTGGTGGGATTATACCTGCATTGCATCTTATAAGAGTATATGTGAAACTTAGTAAATGTAGAATGTAAATGTCTTGACACAGTAACTAAGAAAATGTCAGGAAGGCTATGTTAACCAGTGGGATGAAAATGTGTCAAACGGTCTATAAAACCAGTGTATGATGCCCCAATCACATTAATGTACACAGCTATGATTTAATAATAAAAAAAAAAAGAAAGAAAGTCTTTTCTTAAAGTTTTCTTTGTAGGGGTAAATCCCCACCACTTGAAACCCTACTTCTTTTACTTTTGTATTAGGGCACAACCTAGCAGTTAATTACCTTCCAGCATGGGAGGAGAGTTTGGCCAGGTGGAAAGAATATATTGAATGTCATAAAGATTTTTGTAGTTGCATCACAAAGAATCTTAAGGCCTCATGCAATTCTATACAAAATTCCAAACATATATTTTTAACTGGACAAATAAATCTAAACTTTTGTAAAATGAAAGGGACAAGAAAAACCAAAGCATTTTTGTAAAGAACAAGATAGTAATGTGAAGAATTTGTCTTAATGGTTGTTAAAATTTATTATGAAGTTGTTTATAATAAAATTTATATTAAAATTTATAATAGTTGTTATTATTTATTATTATTACGACACCTTTCTCCACTCACAAAAATTGATTCAAGATGGATGAAGGACTTAAATTTAAGGCATGAAACAATTGAATTTTTCTTAATACTGTTGCCAAGCATCATTTCTCAACCTGTGCTTATGTTTGGTTTTGTAGAAGCAAATTCTCGGTGTCAAACACCAATAAAGATGAAGCCAAATATTGAACCTCCTGAAAATGTGGAGTGGAGTGGTGCTGAAGCGTCAATGTTTAGAGTCCTCATCGGCACTTACTATGACAATTTCTGTGCCATTGCTAGGCTGATTGGGACCAAAACATGTAGACAGGTAAGCGTATCTGATAAAAAAAAATTGTTAAAGGGCTTCAAATATAAGAATTCATTGTCTAAAAAAAAGAATTTGTTGTCTAAACATAAGAAAATTCTCAGTTATTATTCATCACCTAAAAAGAATTAATTTTTTTTTTCCCTAAGAGGGAACTGAATGATGAGTTACAGGATTTCTCCACTTTAGGTATTTAATGTCAAGAAGCAATAGATTTAAAAAGTTAGTTTTAAACTTAGTTGACAACTCTTGACCAAAATAAAATTACAGCTCCTCTCCCCAACGGGAGGGTAGGTACAATCTTTCCTGATGTTCCCAGCACCTAGCACTGTCACAGAAAAGACAGAAAAATCTTTCTAGTATGAATGAGCATAAGAATGGTTTGCTTGAATAAGACTTCCTCATGGCTCTGTGACTGTGCCTCTTGCCAGGTGTATGAGTTTAGAGTGAAAGAGTCTAGCATCATCGCCCCAGCTCCTGCTGAGGATGTTGATACTCCTCCACGGAAGAAGAAAAGGAAACACCGGTACGTCTGCTGTGAGGGTGTCTGCAGAAGTCACCTTGCCAGATGCTGCAGGCAAGGCCCTCCCTAAGGGCAGTGGTTGGTTACCACTTGGTCTATTAAAGAAAAAAAACACTGTCACCAAAAAATAGACTGCTGGAGACTTGTTTCCACTGGCAGTTAATTGCTAGTATTTTAAATAAGAATACGGGAGACTTAAGTAAATTTGGCATGTTAAGGGTCATAAAAATTATGGTTACCATATTGCATTTTAGTTAAGAAAAATATATGTACTAGCTTTTATAGTAAAGGCTTTATAAACAATTACTTTAGTATTTGTTATGAAAAGTTCTAATGTGTTCCTGATGTGAGCTCTGGGTCACTTCTTAGAGGTGTGTGTTTTATTCTGGGAACCTGGATTTTCCAGGTGTGCTATACTGCATTCTGATGTTCTTACTAAACACCTCTCTTCAGTTTGCTGTGTGAATGTACCTTCACAAAGGCTTATGAACAAGTGATGAAGTGTAAGGAATGTTTTTAGGCTGATTTGAATTACAAAGGTAGAGCCAAAATATTACGAATGGGTGGACTATCTGCCCTAATCGCCGTCCACCCTGCTTTTTAAAGAACAAGCAGCATAGTTAGGTCAGTAGGGATCATTTAGATTATGCTTCAGAAGTTGTGTACAGGCTCATGTTACATTTTGTTACATTTTAAAAATAGGGTTAATGTAATTTAGAACTTTAAGAAATGAGAAGTTTTTGCACCATGGCATGGTGCCAGCCACATACACTGAGGGTGGTGGGTTCATACCCGGCCCAGGCAAGCTAAACAACAGTGACAATGGCAACAGAAGATAACCGGGCATTGTGGTGGGCGCCTGTAGTCCCAGTACTTGGGAGGTTAAAGCAAGAGAATCACTTAAGCTCAAGAGTTTGAGGTTGCTATGAGCTGTGATGCCACGGCACTCTACCAAAGATGGCATAGTGAGACTCTGTCTCAAAAAAAAAAAGAAGAAAAGAAATGAGAAGTTTTCCCATAGGAATTTAGACTCTAGTAGTTGCTTCTGAATTTTTGGTTGAATTATTTCTGACTATGTATCTCAGTTGGATGGTTAATGATGCCTGAAGTGAGGGAAGGTATCAGTATAATCCACATTGGAATAAATCAACAGGGAGACACCTGCTGCTCCTTGAGGTATGGGTGCTCTTGAGTCCTGACCAGGAGCTGTAGAGGAGCAGGACACGGCATCATCACCTTTGGGCTTTTGGTCACACCTGGGGCAGCCTGAGCGAGCTGTTTTTAAGTTGCCAAACCGATGGCAAATTCAAGCCAGGCGGTGTATGGTTCTCGGCTTTAAAGCCTGGCTGCAGTCATTGCACAGGTGGATCTAGTTAAGCAGCTCTCTGTTGGGGTCGTAGCCATGACTTTTCTCTACTTTCCCCAGAAGTTTGTGTTTTATTTTGTGTTTTTGCAGGTTGTGGGCTGCACACTGCAGAAAGATACAACTGAAAAAGGGTTAGTTCAATTTTATTCATTATTGGCTTTAAAACATCTACCTGTTGTTTGTATTAGAATATAACTGGATTAGAGTTGGGGCTATTCTGCATAACTGACTTCTCCACTATTCATGGGGATGTTTGATGAAGCTTCAGTGATTCTTGTGGAAGCTGATGGGATAGCGCTGAGTGGTTTAAGGGGAGAGTGCACTAGTGCTCAGGAGCATTTTGGGTGCCAGTTATTTTGCCATCATTTTGTGGCTACGAATCTTTGTAGCATTATAAATTCAGCAAAGGGGGTCATGGAAAGAATTGTCCTCTTGTTAATGGTGTGTGGCCATTTCCCATCTCTCTAGACTCACTGGTCTATGTGCTGTTGTTATCTCTCCTCAGATGGCTCCTCCAATCATGTCTACAACTACCAACCCTGTGATCATCCACGGCAGCCTTGTGACAGTTCGTGCCCTTGTGTGATAGCACAAAATTTTTGTGAAAAGTTTTGTCAGTGTAGTTCAGAGTGTAAGTATTTGTTGCTTTGATGCAACTGCATGAGAACTAAGTAGATCTTTTGTCAGCAATTTAAAATAGTAACTTACACCAAGACCGCACATGGGAGTGCTCCCCTGTTTCCTTTAGGAAATCCATTTATTCTACATATTTATTGAGCCCACATGTGGCACTGTGCTAGTGTCCTGTCATTTTCCTGGATAATATGTGTATAATATAGGCAAGATTGGATTAATATTAGAGGAACATGATTCTTTATCATTTAAATCACAGTAAAGTTGGCACAGATTATAAGGGGGAGCTGTAAATAGTTACCCAAATAATTTTGGGGCACCAGAAATAGGATGGTTTCAGTCTTCAGAATAAAGGAACGTAACACAAGGGTAGGATTTTTATGATTGTTTCTTAAAGCCACACATAAAGCTTGGATGCTAAGGAAGTGTTTCTAACTGTGGGCTCGTAGAGTGCCCAGGGCCCGGGGATGGTATTCACACCCATTTTAGAAATCACAGAACTTTAAGTACATATGCTATTTAACAAATGTGTAGAGATATGTGAGCAGTGGTACGTGGGGATGTATCACTCAGTGATGTTTTCAGTACTATCAGCTTTAACTTTGCTGTTACTTCCATTCCTTGTCTGTACAATGGCATATTAGGGTGGCTGTGAGCGTTTCTGTACGTTTTTGCATATGCTGCTGATTACAATGTTGATGGTGGTGGTAGTGATGAAGAACATCTCTCTCAAGGTCAAAACCGCTTTCCTGGATGCCGATGCAAAGCACAGTGCAACACCAAGCAGTGCCCATGCTATCTAGCTGTCCGAGAATGTGACCCTGACCTCTGTCTAACTTGTGGAGCCGCTGACCATTGGGATAGTAAAAACGTGTCCTGTAAGAACTGCAGCATTCAGCGGGGCTCCAAAAAGGTGAGTGACAACTGCTTCTGGAACATCATTTGTGGTTGCCTATTCAGCCATGTAAATGTCGGGATAGTCGTAGATCGTTGATCTGGGGCAAAAAAAGAAAAAAAGAAAGACTTTTGCATGTGTAGCTGAGGAGAGAGAAAATGCCCCTCCCACCTTGGGTAATTGGTCCTGCACTTGTGGCAGTGATCTCTTCTACCAGAATTTCTGCTTTAGGTAAAACACTGAGTTTCTTATGATTTTGTTTCCTTGTATCTTTGAACCAACGTGCTTGTTTATGGCATATCAACCAGGCAGTGTTTTTTTTGTTTTATTTATTTATTTTCCCAGTTTTTGGCTGGGGCTGGGTTTGAACCCGCCACCTCTGGCATATGGGGCCGGTGCCCTACCCCTTTGAGCCACAGACACCACCCTTATTTTGTTTTTTGTTATTATTTTTATTTGTTTTTCCTTTATAGGCTTTTAGGTTTTACTCTGCATGGTCATATATCCATTCAGGTCATCAGATCACAATGGTGCTAGTTTAGTTTCTTACAGTACACCCATTCAGACCTTAAAATCCTAGAATGTCCCTCCCCCATTCCTGGCATTGTGTAATGCACTCCCTCAGTCTGCTCAGAAAGTGGGCAGTGTGTCAGTTACGGTGACATGTCCTCTTTGTTAGGCTTAACTCTTAAAACAGAAAATCATGTAGGTACTTCTTACCAACTGAATTTACCCGATTTGGTTTCTGATCTGGAGGGTGTTTGGGAAATTCACCTGACAGGGGAATGCAGGATGGACCCAGAATAAGACTCAGTTGGAAGCTTGGGTGATCAAGGAGTCTTTTAAAGGGCACAAGAAATTCTGGAATAAAAGCATAATAATGAGCCATGATGAAAAGTTAGAGTATGTTTGGGAATGAATCTCCATGTAATCGACTGTGATGATTATCTTGGCATCTCTGCTGAAAATAGAATGCTAGACTGCCGAGACCACGACACCACCTCGTGGTGGTTTTTCGTTTTATGACGAGAAGACCAAAGGCTGAAGTAGCTGCCATGGGAGAAAGGACAGGGCTGTGGAAGGAAGAGAAGCCTGTGGTGAACCAGAGGGTGTGGGGCGGGGGCTCGAATGGAGAGTGGAATAGCTGGTAGTAGAACATATCTTACGGAAGTCGGAGAACAGGTAGGGGAGGAACAGCTTCTTGGTGTCCTCGTATTAACATGACATTGAAAGTGAATTGAATTGCTTGAGGAAGTCAAGGGCTGAAGAAATGGGAGTCATAGAGTCTGAACTGGACAGGATCACACTACCAAAGTGCAGGGGACTTATCCTCTTGGTTTTATTGAAAAACATTTTGTAGTTAGCCAGCCATCCTCAGCAGCTCCCACCCGGACTGCATCTGCCCACGTGCTGGGTTACTGCTTCAGAACAGGTCTGAGGGTTTACAGCTATAACTTGTGGTTATATCTCCTAGTTGGGTTTGTCACCAGTGTGGCTTTGCTCTCCTGTTGTGGTGATTTGATTATGCTTTATTCTCTAGCATTTACTGCTGGCACCATCTGATGTGGCAGGCTGGGGGATTTTTATCAAAGATCCTGTACAGAAAAATGAATTCATCTCAGAATACTGTGGAGAGGTAAGGCATGCTCATTACATGTACTCAGGGGGTATTTTGTATAATTACTTTAGTTTGTGATTGGTTTCATTGTCCAAATCTGTGGGATTGATTAGACATGACTTACTTTAAAATACCTGTCAAGCTGGACTTCTACATGCTTGTGGATTTGGTTTGGTTCTTGCCACATTTAGCTCTACTCTGCTGGGGACAGTGGGGAGAAAAAGAGGTTCACGAACCACAGAAGACCTATACTGGGTAGTCCACAGCCTGGCTGAGAAGGTCCTAGAAGGGACAGTGTCACTGATTATCTGCCTTTTTGGTTGTAGGCTTAGAGCTTTAATTTGGAACTAGTCTACCAAGTTTGTGTCTTTTTACCTAGCAAAAAGTCTTTTATGGTTGTTTTCTCCAAGCATCATTACTGGGGATGTGGAAATATTTCTGAGTTAGAGTCTTTAAAATACCACCGTTCTTTGTGTGTGGAATGAATGGAAAAGAAAAATTGTCCATAGTGACCTTCGATGAGTATTCTTAGGAAGGTCCAAAATTCTCTTGAGTTTTTGCGTGTTCTGCCAGACTTAACCACCTAATCCCAGTCTCCTCCTGTGTTTCTAGATTATTTCTCAAGATGAAGCCGACAGAAGAGGGAAAGTGTATGATAAATACATGTGCAGCTTTCTGTTCAACTTAAACAATGGTACGTTTCTGAGCTATGAGCGTTTAGTTCTTCTAATTACATTTGGCAGTCTTCTCTGCTGGCTGAGTGTTTGGAAACGAGGTTGAAGGATGGTGAGGTGACCTCCATAGGAGGAACTTTTCCTGGTATTTCTCATGGCCTGGTATAAAGCATGAGGGGTGGGCTGCTTGCTTGAAAGAGGCTGGAGCATAGGAATTCCTCAAGGAGCAGGTGGACCAGGTATATGGGAAGTTGTCTCTCTGGAGTCCTAGCCCTCTGTGGAGAGGGCTTCCTGTTCTCTGCTGCAGTTGCTCGCCTTTGGGGTGTCAAATATGCTAGTCCTTGCTTCCAATGGGAAAGGGCAGGGAGCATCTTCCAGACTTCCCCTGGATGTTATCAGAGTACTGAAAATAAGACTGCATTTTGGGGCAGCGGTGCCTGTGGTTCAGTGGATAGGGTGCCAGCCCCATATACTAAGGTTGGCAGGTTCGATCCCGGCCCCAGCCAGCTAAAACAGCAATGACAGTTGCAACAAAAAACAGCCAGGCATTGTGCTGGCCACCTGTAGTCCCACCTACTCAGGAAGCTGAGGCAAAAGAATTGCTTAAGCCGAAGAGTTGGAGGTTGCTGTGAGCTGTGATGCCGTGGTACTCTACCGAGGGCAACAAAATGAGACTCTGTCTCAAAAAAAAAAAAAAAAAAAAAAAGACTGCATTTTGCACAGCTGATGTTCTTTGTTCTTAGGTAGAATATAAGGTGAGTATCTCTGAGATTATGTGAAAATGCAGGTCTGCTTGATGTAAGATAACCAGCTGAACTCTCAGTTGGAACAAGTGAAAAAGTATAATAAATATAAAAATGGCTATTGGGAAGAATTTAGATTCTATTTTGGGGGCTGTATTGCTCAGCTCAGTGACTTATATATTTATAGTTGGTGAGTAATAGCATTTGAGGCAGACAACTATCCTGAATTACCAATAATTAATTTTAACCTAGAACAACATTTTCCTTCCAAATGTTGTCGTTTCTTACTGAGTGGAGTTGGTAGAATGATTTATTTGGTTTTGAAGGCATACCCTGAAGTACTATAACCAGCTGTATTTTCAGAATCATAACACCTTTCTGTTTATTGATCTATAACTGAAATTACTAGATTGTGCTTACTTTTTTCTTCAGATTTTGTGGTGGACGCAACCCGCAAGGGTAACAAAATTCGTTTTGCAAATCATTCGGTAAATCCAAACTGCTATGCAAAAGGTAGGTACCTCTGAAGTCACAGTTCTCACAGTTTGACACAGGGACTCTCTTTTCAGTCCTGTGGTGACAGACTTGAGTACTTGTAGAAGAGCTGTTTGTTATGTGAATGAGTCTGTTCACTACTGTGGGGTCTAACACTCACTTAGACCACTGTGTCTCTCTCTTTCCAGTTATGATGGTTAATGGCGATCACAGGATAGGTATTTTTGCTAAGAGAGCCATCCAGACTGGTGAAGAGCTGTTTTTTGATTACAGGTTGGTAAAGTACATTTCTAACATGATCTAAGGACTGTGAACTGTGGACAGAGGCTCTTTTTAGTTCTTTGCTAGATCTGCAGTCAAGGGGACTGGGCTGGATTCTTTTGGTCACTTTGCTGTGGGCAGGGTGGCTTATACTTTCCTGCTAAATTGTTTTCTACTTATTAATTATGCAAGAAATGTTCATTTTAAAAACGTAATAAAACCCACTTGGGAAGGCTGTTTCTTGCCCTGCTGTTATGTTCACAGCTGTGTGAGGCTCCTGGACTTTTTTTACGACGTTCTGTACTTTTTAAAGTAAATGTGATCAGCTCAGTGCCTGTAGCTCAAGCAGCTAAGGTGCCAGCCACATACACTGGAGCTGGCAGGTTCAAATCCAGCCCAGGCCCACCAAGCAACAATGACAACTATACCCAAAAAATAGCCAGATGTTGTGGCGGGTGCCTGTAGTTCCAGTTACTGGGGGGCTGAGGCAAGAGAATCGCTTAAGCTCAGGAGTTTGAGGCTGCTGTGAGCTGTGATGCCACAGCACCTTGCCCAGGGCGATAGCTTGAGACTCTGTCTCAAAATAAATAAATACATAAATAAATAAATAAAGTAAATGTGATCACACTGATCTAGATGATTCTGGTACACACTTCTACTGGACAGTATACTGTGTATCTCTTTACTTTAGTACACTTAGATCTACTTTATTTCTTTATTGCTAGAGGACTTAGTTCACACATTATTTAATACTTTAAAAGTCAGGCACTGTTGGCAGATGACTGCCTGGTCAACCCTGTATGTTTCTTTCTGGAGGAAAAACTATTAGGATGCTGGGGGCACACAAGCCACTGAATTAGGCTGGCAGTTTACACTGTTCTTCACCTGGGGATGCCTAATTTGTCACTTCTGTACCATAAATGGTGACTTGTGCCTGTAATGCCTAGCACTGTGGAGAGAGCATCGACTCCTGACCACCAGACCGCTAGCCAGTGTCAGCCCTAGCACTTTGAGAGGGCAAGGCAGGATGATCACTTGAGGCCAGGAGTTTAAAGCAGCCTGAGCAAGAGTAAGACCCTGTTTCTACAAAAAATAGAAAAATTAGCCAGGTGTGGTGGTGAGTACTAATAGTCCCAGCTCCTCAGGAGGCTGAGTCAGGAGGACCCCTTGAGTCTAGGAGCTTGAGGTTGCTGTGAGCTGTGACACCGCAGCACTGTACCTGGGGTAACAGAGCACGGCCCTGTCTCAAAGCAATAAATAAATGGCATCAAATGACTGTCATTAAAGAAATCCTGTGGCTAATATATGTCTGATCTAGAAGCTGATTTTGAGTATTGAGTTGTTGCAAGGCAGGGCCCACTTGGGGCTGGTTTTTATGGCAAGACTGCTGTACAGCTGAAGGAGCTTTCCAGAGCCTCCTGTGGCAGAGTCCACCACTAGCAGCTCTGGTCTAGGCTTGCTGCAGGGAGCAATGTGGAGCTCAGACACAGCCCCCCCCCCCCACTTCTGGGGATGGCCTGGTGGTCCCACCCCTTGGCTGGCTTTTCATGCCTCTTCCCTGGTGCCGCACTCCAGCTCTTTCTTTACCTGGGGATGCCTAGCTGGGGTTCCTCTTTGGCCCCATTTTCTAGGGTGGGTGCCAAAGTCATTTTCTTTCCAGATCACGGTTCACTTTATTTTGCTTTCCCAGACCCAGGCCTAAATATCATGACACAGACCAGCCTTCCTGGGGACAGTTTGCTTCCAAAGCATAGGGCAGTCTGGGCAGGAAGCTATGAGAATGTTTGTAGGAACAGGTTTGTCTGGTTCCGAAGTTGGCAAGTTCTCAGCTAGCAGATTAACCTTAACACAGATGTGTGCAGTGCCTTATACAGTGTGCCCTCGTGTGTGTTTTCCTGTTGTGGACATTTTAATGTGCCCACCTCAATCAGCAGGCTTGGTTGGGTTGACTGTCCCTGCATGTTGGGTAAGTGGTCATTCCTTTTCATGTTGTTTCAGATACAGCCAGGCTGATGCCCTGAAGTATGTCGGCATCGAAAGAGAAATGGAAATCCCTTGACATCTGCTACCTCCTCCCCTCCTCTCTGAAACAGCTGCCTTAGATTCAGGAACCTCGAGTACTGTGGGCAATTTAGAAAAAGAAAATGCAGTTTGAAATTCTGAATTTGCAAAGTACTGTAAGAATAATTTATAGTAATGAGTTTAAAAATCAACTTTTTATTGCCTTCTCACCAGCTGCAAAGTGTTTTGTACCAGTGAATTTTTGCAATAACACAGTATGGTACATTTTTCAACTTTGAATAAAGAATACTTGAACTTCTTCTCCTAGTTATTGAGTCATCTCTCACAAACTTCAACTGATTTTAGAAAAGGCAGGAAAACTAAAAAATTTAACACCTTTTATTTTTCAGGTGTCTGTAAGAATCTTGATTTAACCAACATTGCCTATTAGTATTAATAGCATTATCTGCCTAGTTATAAATATTTGCATATTAAGTATATAAATATGTAACAGTGATTACGGATTTACCTAATATTACCTAAGTGGAAGATCACCCACATGTTAACGACACCACCACACATTCTGGGTTCACCACGTCAAGGCTTTGGTCTTGCACACAGGGGATAGGTTGTGTTCCATGTAGCTGTGTGACGTAGAGGAAGTGGAAGTTTGCGCTCCACTTCTCTGTTCTCTGTGTGTAAAATGACAGTGAACTAGGTTATTTGTGAGAACCTCTCTGGTTCTCAGCTGCATTAGTCTGTAGTTATTCAGCAGTACAATATTATAAATTGAGATTCCGTATGTATTACAAAAGCTAACAGATAATAACCATACTATAGTTTCATATCTTATAGAAAAATCCCTGTCAAAATATTCAGGAAATGGGGTGCTTGCACATTGTTCTCCTCATGACAACATCATGTTTGTCTCAGCAGCAGCAGTGGCTTTCCAGCACCCTCCCCAAGACACATTCACCACATGGGTGTGGGTGCCCTTGCAGTAGTTGTAAATCAGTCCACAGTGTGTAGTTAGTTGGTAGTTGCCTTTTCTTACAGTTAGATAATTTATGATAGTTAAAATTCACATTGAATAAATAACTCACCTTGTTTTCCAATTTCATTAACATTTACAAGACTTCTCTGGTTTTTATCACATAAGGTATAGCAAGTTGAGTTCTAAAGTTAATTGCTGCTTAATTTTGGCAATGAGAAGACCCTGCCCTAGACTTGAGACTCATGTGTTGCTCTGGCAGTCTCATCCACGATTTTTAAATGACATTTACTTATGTCTCTAACAATCCCCCATCTCACCCAGGAAATGGTACCATGCACTTAGCAGGTTGTTGCAGGCTGGTTCAAGTAGCATAAGAACACCAAGGCTCTCTCTGGGTTATCTCAGGTCTACCTGGCTTTCAGCACAGGCGTGGGCAGAGTGGGCAGCCTTTGAAGAGGTGGTTTTGTTACTTGGGTTGTTTATAAACAGGCATGTGTGCAGCCATCTGTTCCTTATCGACTGGAGGCCTGTTCAGGAAGCCCCAAGAGTCACATTGGGCCAATAGTATCTGTCAACGTGGCTCCTTCAAGCCACAGCTCCTAAGCCTTACCCAGAGAGAAACAGCTGGAGGGTGGGGCCTTGAGTCCAGTGAGCTGCTTCACATGCCGGCGTCCCGGGTGTAGTGCACGGTGGCACTGATGGAAAGCAGTTCTGAGTACTGTTGGTGTATTCTAAAATGCACAACGAGCTTTTTGTTCCATGACTAGAAATGTACTTTTCTAAATGTTCTCTTCAGTAACTTCCATGAACACTGAGATTTTACTGACCAGAAATACTGGACATAATAAATTGGTATGATAAAGGTCATCTTTAAGTTGGATTTGGTCAGCTTTATAGTTTTTATTTTACTTTAGGAGGTTCTCATAGCTCACTGCAGCCTCAAGCTCCTGGGCCCAAGCGATCCTCCTGAGCAGCTAGGACTATGGGCATGTGCCACGGTGCCCAGCTAATTTTTAATGTTTTTGTAGAGACAGGGGTCTTGCTTTGTTGCCCATGCTGGTCTCAAACTACCAGGCTCTAGCAGTCCTCCCAAAGTGATGAGATTACAGGTCTGAGCCACTAAGCCTGGCCTGTGATTTTTCTTTATTCACATCAAGAAAAGAAAGCTGGACGTCAACATATAGGCAGCACCTCACTAATCTAACTTTAAGCTAACTTTAAGCAGTTAAAAGGCACCATGGAATAGCACTGTTCTGCTCATCAAAATTCTTTTCAATCAAGTATGTTTTGTAATTTATAAAGGATCAGTAATCACCAGAAGAAGCTGTTCTGACTTATCAGTGCTGTTTGGTTCTTCCAGTCTTCAGCCACTCAGTGTCCTGATTTCCCACCTCTGCTTGAAAGTGTTCAGCAACTGCCCCCAAAGTCAATATGTAAATAAATGATGTAATTTAAGCTTGTAGGTAGATCAGGACCAGGATCTAAGTGGGAACATTTTGAAAGGACCTAAGTACTGTGTTAGAATAAATGCTTGCTCAGTCCCTCAGCCCTCCGTTAGAGACAGTCCTAGAAGTCCCTGCTGACCTGTTACGATGGAGTCACTGTTTGGTCTGCCACTGGATAGGTTTGGAACTGGAGAGATGAAGAAAAAAAAAAAAAAATAGACCCAAATGGCCAAGTTGCTGTGATTTCTGAAAAATAGGAAGTTTGTCTTCATCAGAAGGGGATTTAACTCAAACATACCGTAAATGTTTTTCATCAGGGTGTGATAAATCTAAGTTTCTTTCAAAGAAAAATTAGGTACCAATCAGCAAAGGGGTAAGCATCTTAAAATGCTCAGTAAAGCTATCTTAAATTCCAAGTGCCTGGAATGATGGTTCCCTTAGCCATTATGTGGAAACCTTCCACTCCTGCATTTTAGTGCTCCTGGCTTTCTCACAAAGGCAGTGACCCAGACAGGCTTAGCGTGAAGGTTGCTGAGTCTGACACCAGAGTATCTTCTACCCTTGTCGGCTGTTGAGAGCGAGGTCCTGTCTGGCCTTGTCTCCTTCCTAGATAAGAAATGGTTCCTGGGCCACAGTACCCAGTGGTATACACTGAGTTTTTCTACAACCCAGAAGAGGAAATACTGATTTTATAAAAGAGGTAAAGTCATGGACAGATTACGAAATAAACTATTGCTATGATACTGTTTCCAGCCTCCTTGGCCATGACTCCATGGTAAGCACTGGCCAGAATAAGTGACAACCAGACTGCAAACTCCCGCTGTAGAATTCAAGGCAGGAACCCCTCCCTGCCCAGGATGTTCGCAGCTTTATGGCAAGGCCCCTCTAAAGTGATAATCTGGGCACTTCTGCCACTTGATTAGTTCAGTGATACTTGGGCTTGGCTAATTAAAAGTACAGGTGGTAACAGCAAAAAGCCAAGGCGGATCTGCAACATCCTGACAATTTATAAAAGTAACTGTATTTTGTCCAAGGAGGAATAAGAGGTTGAGGTCAGGGAAAACACCTTTTTCCTGGAACTGACAAATTTAAAGTTCTAACAAGGCTTCAGGACTGCACGGCAGGGGATTTACTAAGCTGTTCCGAAAACAAGCTCTCTTTTCTTACAAGAGAAAGGACATTTGCTCATAGGGAACTTTGGGCCTACACACGACTCACTGAAACCTAATTCTCTGGTCTGCATTTGGAAGCTTGGGACAGGACGATCTTTGTCAAGACAATTCAGTTGAAACAATAAAGGAAAAAGATGTAGAGTTGCCTCCTTTTCACACCCTGCAACATACTCCACTTGCCCACCACTAAGGGGGTGAGCACAGGGTGGAATCTGCAGGTGTGGGGTGACTGCCGGACCCCTTCCGGCACATGTCTGCTGTGGTTTCCACGTGCTTACCCAAGAGTACGCTTGATCCCAGCAGACCTCGTCCAACAGCCCCTACCCCCTGGCGGGAGGCAGGCACAGGAGTCTGTGAAGGGCATGATCTGTTTCTCTGCAGTGGATTTTTGCCAGAGGCAGAAAAGCAAAAGCTAGGTGCTTCACTTAAAGGCAGTTTTCCAGTGTCTTGAGGCGCTCCGGGGCCCTGAGGGTCAGGGCGGAACTCTGCCTGCTTTTCACACTGGGAATCTTCCCTAGGTCATTTGAAGAGAGGGATATACTGAAGTGGAAACCATTAAGTGTGGCGTGTATAACTCACTTTTAAATCTGTGACCTAATCTGTTGGGTGCACCAGACCGTCCTGAGAAACCCTGAGCTTCTATAGATTTCAGCTGTGCCTCCTTCCGTTTGCTGGCTTGGACTTGAGAATAGGTGTAGTTTGCTCAGGACGTGCAAGTGTCTGTTGTTCAAGAAACCTGTGAGGTACTTCAAGCTTCTGTGAAGACAACAGAGGCTAACAAAAGCGCTGTGGCGCTGCCAACCCTGGGAGGGACAATTCTCTGCCTCTACCTCTGTGCTTCCTGCCCTGTGGCCAGAAAATGACTACAAAAGGGAGCCTGCCTGGTAGCAAGTGCCATGAGGCTGAGGACAAAGAGAGAAACCAGACTGAGGCACAGCTGGCACAGGAATGGTCCCCAGGGGACTTCTCCCAGGGCCTCCCAGTACAGAAGGAAAAGGTGGTATGTGACTACCCTGGCCTGCAACCTGCTCTCCTGTGGACAAACTGGGGCAAACACTCCATTCTCCCAGAGGGAATAAATAACATTCCTACAGCCAAGAATGCAGGCCAGTCTACCAACAGGAGCCTGAAAAGCCACAGACCCTCCGCTGCTTCGGGGAGGGCTTGTCACCGTCTTCGGTCCAGGGAACTTTTAACAGTAAAAGCTTGAGTAACAGTTTTAATCTGTAACTGTTGGCTCCTTTTAACAACAGGCTAGAAGCAGAGGTGTGATGACAAAACTCCCAGCGTGCACCCTGTGCTGGGCGTGGCAGCAGAGCACTGTGGACACCAGGGGTCAGTTCCAGCCACTACTGACACCATGCCCTGTCTCAGGGCTGCTGGTTCCCACATAGGTTATTGAGAGGATTAACTCAGTACTTACTAGTGTTAAACAGAATCAAAACGTGCTCTCGGAATCTCACCCTGCATTCGAGTCACTGGAGGAAGTCTCAGAAATAAGTATAAATGTTTTCAAAAAGAAAAGACTGTAAGGGGCTTAAAATTCTAAGATCTTAGACATTTTTCAATCCAAGAACGCAGCCCTTTTAAACTATAGGAAGACACTAGGAATATAAATTGCACAATCATATCTTTTATTTACATATAGAAATTAGTAAAACTTAAAACAAAACCAAATGCGACTTGTACAGAAATCCTTTAATTTTCTTTATTCTCACACATTAAAAAATGAAACACACTATACAAATGGTTTTTCATAGCAGATTACATGTGGGTCCATTCAGACTTGCTCTCAAAGTGCTGCCAACATTACAAGTGCTGCCTGCGATGACAGCTGTTAATCAGGTAGCCATGTATTGATTTAAATGCAGTAGCATGCAGCCCTCAGCGTGGAAGGTTCAGTTCCCCATAGTTCTTAAGTTAGGTTAAATGGCGTTGGTGTCCATATTTACAGACTTGAAATGTATCGATCCTGAGCAGTTCTGATGTAAATCTGAGACCACGTGATGGGAATCTTGGTCTCAGTTTTAAAAAGGGAGGTCCAAATGGCGGCAGGCTGGCTGCTATGAACTTGAATTGTTTTCATTCTTTCCATCATGAACTATTTGCTGCGGGTCACACAGTCAGACCCTTCTAGAAGGGTTAAGCCAAGTAGCTGTAGGTGTCCTTTTCACCGTCCACTCGTTCCAAATATTCTTTCTCAATGAGAATGTCAATGCATTTCTGGGTGTTATTTTTAAAAAAGGAAGAGGCAGTAAAAGGGGAAGAAAAACAAGATTATCTTCAGAGAAGAGTCACGCCACCCTCCTCACGGATGTGCCCCCACTCTTGAATTTAAGGGTAACAGACTTCCCCCACCTTTGTGAGATCTGGGTGTGTGCCGCCTAAGGCACCTAAGCCTTCCTTCAACTTCCTTTTTCTTGACACTTGCTGGAATCCTCCCACATGCACCCTGCGAACTGGGGTTTGCTGAAGAAGCCATTTGGGCCAGAATCTCGCCTCCTACCACAGGCTGACTGCCTCCTCTTACTGGAGGACACTACTAGCAGGAATAAGGTAGTGGAGAAACCCCAAACAGCCACTAGCAAACTGGCACTCATTCTAAGTGTGACCCCCAGAAGCTAAATAGGGCCACCCCAACTCCTCTGGGGGAAGTCACCTGTCAGCCACCACTCTTTGAGGCTCCCTAATGGCTATCATTTACCTAAGTGGTTTCAGAAAAGACCAACTTAGTTACTATTTTAAACACATGTCAAGTCAAGGGTAGGCTGGGTCTGTGAACTGCTGTTGCAAGTTCCTGTGATAGAATACCTATACAGCAATAAAAATGAACAAAAGGCCAGGAGCGGTGGCTCACGCCTATAATCCCAGCTCTGGGAGGCCAAGGTGGGTGGATTGCTTGAGCGTACAGGTTTGAGATCAGCCTGAACCAGAGCAAGACCCCGTCTCTAAAAATAGCTGGGCAATGTGGCAGGTGCCAGTAGTCACAGCTACTTGGGAGGCTGAGGCAAGAGAATCTCTTGAGCCCAAGAGTTTGAGGTTGCTGTGAGCTATGACACCACAGCACTCTACTGAGGGCAACATAGTGAGACTCTGTCTCAAATTTTAAAAAAGAACAAAGGATTCTACAACACAGATGACTCTCCCAAATGTAATGTGGGAAAAATTCTTACCTGACCCGGGACAGTATGTGCTCTGTCATCCATTTGCACATTGCTCAGAGGCAGTCAGAACTGCTTTATGGTGTCAGAGGTCATGAGAGTGATTTTCTACGGGAGCACAGGTGCTCAGGCTGTGGGGGATGCTTTGGGGAGGCTGGTAACATCTTAGTTCTTGTCTGGGTGTTGATTATACAAGTGCATTTAGTTTGTGAGAATCACCAAGCTGTATACTTATGACCTGTGCACCTCCCTGTATATATAGTTCAATAAAAACTTTAAATTAAGCCTATTTCCTTTTGTAGAAATCTGTTACATGTGTATAAGCTAGTTCCCCTTCTTGATAATACAGCAGCCCCACCTTTTCTTTTCTTTTCTTCTCTACAATAAGAATGGAATGCAACTGCTCCATGAGCCTGGTACCTTGATCACTGGGACCCGTGGTTTGAACCTGGAGGACAGTTGAGTGAGGACTTCTCCAAGCAACTGCTGGTGTTTCAGAACCTTCCGCATTTTCATAATCCTCACGATGGCTGCCTACACAACCAGGCAAGAAAAAGCAGGTGTGCTCAGAGCTGTATGTAGCAACTGGCGTTAGAGTTAAGGATGAGCTGCACAAAGGTCACTGTTGTTCTTCCTCTATGCAGAGGATGAGCTCACACTGCAGGTGAGAGCAGGCGGGGAGCCAATTCTCCCTACCTGCGTCTCAACTCCAACATGACAGATATTAAAATATTTTGATTTTATGAGCAATTTTACTAATAAACATTAAAAGAGAAAAATCTTCAAGGGCACAGAAGCACCCGCCCTCTGCTCTCATTTTAGATGAACTTGCCACCTATTTGCTTCCAACATTTAGAGCAGGAAGACCGCTGCTGTTTCGCCTGGCAACATAAAGGACTAACCCCTTTAGACAACAGGTCTGCTCCAGGCCCTGCCTCTTCTGCTGCCACAGGCCAGCCACCCAGCTGTCCCCTCTGCAGCTCAACCCGGCACTGCTGTCCTCCATACAGCATAGGTGCGTGTTAAAGTCACCTGAATCAGTAGTTTGCGGTCCTCCTCAATATTTTTGTGTGTGGTTTCTTGTTCCTGCTTCTGTTCCGTTTTCATTGGCACATTGATGTTAACCCTCAATTTCTTACTGTCAAGAAAATTGAAGAAACCAATCACTGTTTCTTGTTTTAAAAGGTTGGTAATAAAGGCTACTTCTATTTTACAACCTTTAAGAAGTGCTTTTGCACCCCAGACAGATGGTAGAGAGCCTAACACGTCTCTCACCTCTGCTGTGTGATTTCTATCAATGGTCTGTGAGAATGTCCTCTACCAAACCCTAGCTAGTTTTATCACAGAGTGGAGTTTCCCAATTTGCCATTAATGGCAACATCTGTATTCTAGGAAGTCCAGGTCTTTAATCTGCTCCCCTTAAAGTTTGGAAAGTAAAATAAAAAACACCTGGACATAAAGGCCCACACTTTGTAGGTGAATGATGTAAGGAAACTTGGTTGTCAAATAAAGAAAAACTGTAACCTCTAGAAACATCTAGGACCACCAAGTGGAACCTAAGTCTGACCTCTAGCTCCCACGCTAGTGCCCTCCCCACCTACCAGGATAGTTGGGATAATCCGAGGTCCCAATTGCTCTTGGTTTGCCATGATACCAACAAACTTATTGGGTTTAGGGCATACGTCTATGATTTACAACTATTTATTATTAAATATTTCTTACTTTTTATAACCAAGATATAATTTTATTAAGGTATCTGGCTTCAATTCCACCTCATCGACATTTGCGTTTTCATCCTCCAAGACCTGTAAGAAAACACCTGTTACCACACAACCTCGGGAAAAGGCCGTCTTCTGGTGTTACATAGAAAGCACACAAACCTACCAACAACTTCGACTTCAATAAAATCTGTAGGACTTGTGCTAAAATGTCCTGCAATTAAACAGAAAAAAGAATAAACAAACAGGAAAATATATTTTTCTTTGCAGTAAGAACCACAGGCAACCCCTAGTCCATTTTTCCATAGAAAAACAAGCATCATCTAAACAAAGAATACACTCAGAGGACGAGGAAAGACATACTTTCTAGAGGTCCTCTGAATTCACTACTTTCTCCCATCCTGATTTCCAAAAGTAAAATCAACTTCTTTCTGGCTTTGATCACCCAGTAACAGTACTGGACAATTCCTTTACACTTAAATACAGGTTGAACTGTTATCTGAAATGTCTGGGGCCAGTAGTATTTTTGGATTTGGAGTATTTGCATCATACTGACCAGTTCAGCATCCCCAATCTGAAAATATGAAATCTGAATGCTCTATCTTTCTGGCATCACATTGGTGCTTTTAAAAGTTTCAGATTTTGGAATATATCAGATTTCAAATTTCCAGATCAGGGATGCTGACACTGTATCAGAAACGATGCATGACTGATTTCTTCAATTAAACCTACAAGGAGCTATTCACTTCTCAAATGCCCAACAGCTCATGCTGGACACTGATCACATAGTAACAAGCTTCAGCAGGACTGGAAAGGATGCTCTGCTCTTGAGCACAGTGGAGCTGGTGGCAGGCCCTCTGTCACTGGGCTCTGGGGAACTCAAGCATGTCGTGTGGGCTCGTATCTGTCAAGAGTGGGTGGCCTCAGCACTTCTCAACCCTTCTTCAGCTTCATACCTCTCCCATGACCTCCGAGGGCACCATCGGTCAGCCCTTGGTACTCACAGTCACGTGGGCTCCCAATGACAATAGGCCAGAAGGTCCTGCCCTTGTCGTTATGGGTCCCAATTCTGTGTGGTTAAAACTGGCAGAGTAAAAAGCCTCTACTTTAGTAACTGTCCCAGAACTCCGGAGCAGCAACTCAAGTGCTCCAGCTGCATCTAGGGGAGGGGAGCCAAGGCAAGGCAGAGCCTCGTTCGTGAGCCAGATCTGACTGGGCAGCACATATCCTGGGCAGGGAGGAGAGAGCAGCTGTAGCCCCACAACGAAGAGAGTTCTCACAGAGCAAGCACAGAGCTAGGTAGAGTCTGATCAGAAAAAGCCAAGCAAAGACTACACAGATAACCTGTCAGCTGTGTCCTGCAGGGACCAGTGTGCAAAGCCCTCCCCATAGTCTTGGAGGCAACTAAGCCTTCGGTCAAATTTTGGTCTCATTCTGATGTGGGTGGGTAAGGACAAATGAGAAAAGACACCTATATAAAAAGGAGCAAACTCATTTTGTTATTAGAATTTGAAGAATACGTTACAAAATAAATGACTTTCCTAATTCACATTCTATGAGGCTAGTAGTTACCTACACTAAAACCAGGCAAGCATCACAAGAAAACACATCTCAGAGGCAAAGGTTAATATAAATGCAAGATACCTCAATAAAATACCAACCCCAACAAGTATATAAAGTAGTTCAATATAGGAAGATTAACATGATGGACCATATTAGCCCAGAGCAGAAAAAGCATTTTGGTAAAATAAAATATTCTTCCATGATCAAAAAAAAAAAAAAAAAAAAAAAAATTCAACGAACTAGGAATACAAGGGAACTTCCTCAAATCTGATAAAGGTAAACTTCACAGCTAACATCAGACTTAGCAAAGACTAAAACCTTTCCCTCCAAGAGCAAGAACAAGCCAGGAATGCCTCTTCCCACCACTGTTATTCAATGTTGTACCACACATTATGGCCAAGGCAATCAGTTAAAAAAAAAAAAACAAACTTTACTTTTGAAAAGTAAAATTACCTGTATTTGTAAATGATATAATTGTATGTTAAAAGAATGCTAAAGAACCACCCTCCAACCATTAGAGCTAATAAATGAATTAGGCAAGGTAAGTGGATACAAAATCAAAGGATTATAATCAACTGTATTTCTATGGAACAGTAATCAGCAATCAGAAAGTGAAATTAAGAAATAATTCCATTTATAGTAGCATCAGAAGTAATAAAATACTAAGGAATAAACTTAAATTTAACTAAAAAACACTGTAAGACTCATACAGTAAAAACTATAAAACAAAGTTGAAAGAAATTAAAGACAACCTAAATAAATGGGAAGACATCCCAGGTTCATGGATTGGAAGACTTAATATTGTTCAGTATAGCAATCCTCCCCAAATCAGTCCACAGATTCAATGCAATCCTCATCAAAATCTCTACTGTGCTTTTTGTAGAAATGGACAAGCTGATCTTGAAAGGTACAGGACAATGAAAGGTACCTGGCATAGCCAATACAATCTCAAAAAAAAAAGGAACCAAGTTGGAGGTTTCAATAATCAAATCCTACTATGGAACAACAGTACTCTAGACTGTGTGGTACTGGCATAAGAACAGACATAAAGATTACCGGTAAAAAGACTGAGAATCCAGAAATTAAAATACATCTACAGTTGACATTTGACAAGGTTGCCAGCACCAATCAATAGGAAGAGAACAATCTTTCGCCTTTGGACTAGACAATGATTCCTTAATAACAGACTGAGATTACGAGCACAAAAAAGGAAAAGTATAGTCGGCTTCATTAAAATTAAAAATTTGTGTGTATAAAAAAGAAAGTGAAAAGACAATCCATTGGATAGGAGAAAAAGATGTATCTGATAAGGGTCTAGTACGCCAAATATGTAAAGAATTCTTACAACTCAACAATGAAAAGATAAATAACCAAATAAAAAAATGGGCAATGAAGTTGAGTAGAAATTTCTCTAACCAAGAAATACAAATGTCCCATTGCAACATTCTAAACATTATTAGAATATTTAGAATTAGAGAAATGCAAATCAAAACCACAATAAGATATTACTTTATACCTACTGGGATGACTATAGTTGTTTCTTTCTTTTTTTAAGAAGATGGGGTATTGCTATGTTGCCTAGGCTGGGACGCAGCGGCTATTCACAGATGCAGTACTGCTACTGATCATCAGAGGGGTTTTGATGAATTTAATGTTACATGAATTTTTATGTTATCTGAAATACAGGGGAACCTCTGTAGTTGAGCATGTCCCTATACTGACTCCCTCGCTCAGTTGACCTTATTTCCATAGACCAGACATGCACCGCATATACTGCTATAAACCATTTCATGCTTTAAAGGCCAGTTCCTCACACTGACCACCTCCGCATGTTGGCCAGTTACCAGCTTGTTACAGTCTCTTGGGTAGTCAATTTACAGAGTTTCTACTGTACATCTCAATAAAAAAAAATGACTAATAGGAAAAATAATATCAAAATTAAGTGAAAATTTAAGGTTAAGAAAAGCCTAGCTGAAAAAAGAATTAAGAACTGATAAAATGGCAGCGTCCACAGCTCAGTCGGTAGGGTGCTGGCCACATGCACAAAGGCTGGTGGGTTCAAACCCAGCCTGGCCTACTAAAGCAACAATGACAACCGCAACAACAAAAAAATAGCTGGGCATGGCTTGGTGCCTATAGCTCAGCAGCTAGAGTGCCAGGTATGTACACTGGAGCTGGTGGGTTTGAATCTAGCCCAGGCCTGCCAACAATGACAACTACAACCAAAAAATAGCCAGGCGTTGTGGCAGGCGCCTGTAGTCCCAACTACTTGGGAGGCTGAGGCAAGAGAATGGCTTAAGCCCAAGAGTTTGAGGTTGCTGTAAGCTATGATGCCACAGCACTCTACCCAAGGCGACAGCTGGAGGCTCTGTCTCAAAAAATAAAAAGATAAAAAAGAACTGATTAAGTGAATGAGAGAAAAGCACACTCTGGTGTACGTGTGTGCACATGTACTGAGTTTTAAAATTCAGTTTTTTATGACATGTATTAAGATGCTGGAATAAGAACATGCTCATATTTATGAGGCAAATATCTACTTTAAATCAGAGGCACCCGTATCTTCTCCCTATACTTTTCTTACAATATCCACAAGAATAAGAAAATGGCAACTTGATAGAATAAAGAAGGTGTGAAGTGACACAAATACCATTTTAATTTGCGTGCTGTCAGTCAACTGCTGCACGGTGTAGGCATCTTCCGTGTTGTACTGAAGCAGGATTGCCATCTGGAATGTAGATGCCTTTCAGGTGCCCCATATAGAAGAAAAAGAAGAAAAATTTAAATGCACAGAAAATATTGCAAGAAATAAAGCAGATGTATTTAAAAGAGAATACAAAGTCTTGCAATGATATCATATTCAAAAGACGAGTCATGTTCTACCTTTTCAGACATTAAAATGATTGGAATTTTCTTCTAAAATGTATGGTCTCTCAATACACACCACACATGCAGCTACACTCACTGATACAGCTAAACACACACACACCTGGCATACACAGACACAGTAAGTATCAAACTTCACATTTGTTTTTGCACACGACACATTAAGGGGAATAATCTGTTGATACCTTCTTGATAGTAAACAACCTAAACATTGAATTATATTTGGTATTTTTACAACTAAGTACTTTATTATGAACAAGTAGGTAAAGTATGAAATGGTTTACAGCAAACCACAACTGCTCTAGGTATGTTTTGCTATAGAGTGTGCTAAGCAGCACACACTGGTTCCTATTTTTTTTTTTTTTTTTTAGGACAAGATCTTGCTTTGTCACCCAGGCTAGAGTGCAGTGGCGTGATCATCGCTCAATGCAGTTTCAAACACCTGGGCTCATGGGCGGCGCCTGTGGCTCAGCGGGTAGGGCGCCGGACCCATATACCGAGGGTGGTGGGTTCAAACCCGGCCCCGGCCAAACTGCAACAAAAAAAATAGCCGGGTGTTGTGGTGGGCGCCTGTAGTCCCAGCTACTCGGGAGGCTGAGGCAAGAGAATCGCCTAAGCCCAGGAGTTGGAGGTTGCTGTGAGCTGTGTGATGCCACGGCACTCTACCAAGGGCGATAAAGTGAGACTCTGTCTCCACAAAAAAAAAAAAAACCA
>CAUYPK010109833.1:0-20917 GCA_963574355.1 Loris lydekkerianus | reverse complement strand
ATAACTTTCTGCAACCAGGCCAAACCATCACAGCAGAGTCCTATTGTGAGGAAATCGATGAAATGTACCAAAAATTGCATCAGCAGCAGCCAGCACTGGTCAACAGAAGAGGTCCGATCCTGCTCCATGACAACGCCCGGCTGCACGTCTCACAAATCACCATCCGAAAATTAAAGGAATTGAGCGTCGAAGTTCTGCCCCACCCACCATACTCCCCAGACCTCTCGCCAACCGACTACCATCTTTTCAAGCACTTCAATAACGTTCTTACCGGTAGAACCTTTGCCAATCAGGACCTAGCAAAAACGGCCTTCGTTGACTTCATCGAATCCCGAGCACCCAATTTTTATGCCGACAGAATTAATCGACTTGTGTTATGTTGGCAAAAGTGCACTGATTCAAATGGCGCTTATTTAGATTAAATTGAATAAATATTCACTGAGATATTACAGTTTAAAGTAGACTCATAAAAACGGACAAAACTTTTGAAATGACCTAAAATCTCTCTTCTAAAAATACACATAGATACTAATAAATGATATGTGTAACCCCAACTATTTGTGTACATAGCCGAGTAACAAGGTAAACACCTATAGCAGTCAGTAAGTGGCCAAAAACAACAAAAGGCAACAACAGGAATGCCCACTGTCACTTGAAATATAATTTAATTTGCATGTGTGTGTATGTGAGCATGGAGTGAAAAGAGCTATATGGCAGCACCCCTCAGTCCAAAATTTCACAATCACCAAACCACAGTTTTTTGTGTGTTAGAGGATGTATGTGTGTGTCAGAGTGTGTTTTACAAATGGAAGGTAAATTATTTTTCCACATTTTCTTAAGCCAAAGCCTAATCTAGAACAAGGTCCTAATTCTATTCTATGAAGGTTGAGAGAAGAGAAGAAGCTGCAAAGGGAAAATTGGAAGCTAGCAGAGGTAGGTTCACCAGGTTTAAGGAAAGAAACCATTGCTAAAACATAAAGCATTCATTTAAGATGAAGCAGCAAGTGCTGATGGAGAAGCAACAGCAAGTTAGCCAGGAGATCTAGCTGGGATCGTTAATGAAGGTGGCTACACTGAACAGAAGTTCAATGTAGATGGAATCATTTACAGTGGAAGAGATGCCATCTAGGACTTTCACGGATAGAGAGACGTCAGTGCCTGGCTTCAAAGCTTCAAAGAACAGGCTGACTGTCCTGTTAGGGGCTAATGCAGCTGATGACTCTAGCTGAAGGCTAGGATTTTTCCTTGCTACTCATTTACATCAAGACCATGTTTGTACAGGAATTGTGCCAGGTGCTAAGAATGTAAGGGGGAATAGGTGGTGATTCCATCCTCTGGATACAGTCAAGTTTATTTTTGTACTCAATCATTTATTCTTCCAGTGTGTATTGAGCAGCTACAGTGTACAGAGCCTTTCCCAGGTGCTGGAGAGACAACTAGAAACTATATGCAGATGGTTCTTTAACCAACTAGAACCAACCTTAGGTTCTTTAGGAAACCTAAGAGTTGTGAGGAAAGGCAGGCAGGCAAAGGAGCAATAACACAAAATGTCACGTGTGGGCGATTATGTGGGAGGACAAGGCTGAGGGAATAGAGGGAGAAGAGGGCACATAAATTGGATTCTTTATGAAATGTTTTTGTTAATAAAGAACTATTTAAAGGATGCAGCTTGTGAGAAATGGGATACAGGAAAGATAGAACATGTGGATACCGAAGAGACTATGTACGCCAGGAGACCACAAATGCGTATGGATGATACCGGAATTTCAGGTTCTTGGTCTCAGTGATTTGAAGAATAAATCCATGGACCACAGGATCAGTGGTAATTCAGGATTTATTTACAGAAACCAAAAATTACTACAACTACAAAAACCAACCCCCCGTGGCAGAGAGAACCCAGGAGGGGAACAAGCTCTCCTGCTCCCTCTTTGGGGTCTGTCCTTGGGCTCTCTGCTCAGGAGTTTATATAGTGGCAGGGGGTGTGTTCTGCTAGGGCGTGAGTCTTGTCAGTCACAGCCAGCTGTCCAATGAACTCTCAGGCCTTGGAAACTAACCGGAAATCCACCAGTCAGAAGTGCACTGTGCAGGAGATAGCAAAGCCCACCCATGAAACTGACCAGCCAGAAGTCTGGTGGAGGAGACAGCAAGGTGCCATTTGTTCAGTGTGGAGGAGAAAGCAAGGTGGCAGCATCTCCCCTACAGGTGTCTGGCCCTTCCAGCAAGCTGGTTCCTCCATCCGCAGGAGCATCAACACCTCCAGGGCTAAGGCAGCAGGTCGTGGTGCTTGCTGCCATGTCCTGCATCATGGAGAGCCCCAAAAGTCTGCTGCATAGGACAGGCCTTGGAATAAAAGACAAGAAATGTCTTCCCGCAGCCTGACCTTCCCCCTACAGAGAGCCTGTTCAAAGGTCTCTAGGGATAAGGAGTCGTGGCTAGATGTGCTGGGAACAGTATGTGCAGCGAGCTTTCCACAAAGAGGAACAACCTCTTGGCGTCAAGATAAGAGGAAAAACTTTCTGCCCTGCTCCCAGTATGGGTATGGTGTCAGCCTCTCTGCCCACAGGCACCTGGAAACTTAATTGCCTCCTTGGAAACCATGTGCGTGGACAAACCTGCGTCTACTCGCGAATCCTGCTTCTAAGTCTTGTTCCTTGTTCCATAGACCACATTTCAGTTCTTTGTTTTACAAATTGAATTTGGTTAAAGAGTAGCTTAGTTGAAGTTGTAAGCACCACAAAAGTGATGATGTATAGAGCTGTTTTTTGCTTTTCCTGGTGATTGCTTATTGATTAATTTCTAAATAATGTAGGTAATAAATACCGAGTTAACCTAATTAGGTGGGATGTCCCCTGGGCCCACTCTGTTTAAATCCTACTTTGTCTCTTGTCTTTATTTCTTTCATTCTCTCCTCTCCACCAAGGTGGAAGGGATACCTATAGGTTGTGTGGGGGCTGCTACTCCAACAATCATACATGCTGCTCTGGAGATGTAAAAATATCTTACCACAGCACAGAGGAGGGAGGTACTAGCTTTGACTGGTCGGATGCTTAATTTCTAAAGGCTCATCTCTCAGACATTTTGCTATTTTTCTATTTTACTATCTAAGATTCATCTCTCTGTACCTTTCTGTCTCTTTCCTAGTTATACTTATATGTGTCTAAACACAGCCAGGGACCATGGAGACAGCAGCTTCATCACCAGCCGAGTTAGGGTGCAAATGATTAGCAAGAGCAGCGCCCTAACCATCAACACATATTAAGTCTCCTACGCTGAGCCAAAAGCTCTTCTTTTCCACAACCTTCTCTTCAGCAAGAAATGACTTTATCCAAGCATTTTAGAAAACAAAGCCACCACAGCCCCTAGGAAAAGAGGAAAATGGAACCCCTTACAACATCTTGCCATGAGGATTCTAATCATTTCTTCTTGGGTTTCATTCTTGGGTCTAGCTCCCCTTGTGCCTCATAGTTACTTTGTTTTCTTTGGCATCCATCCTGGATAGCATGCCCACCATGTGGACCTTCTTCAGCTGGGCACACAAATTTTAAGAAATCATATTTCACAAACCAGTGGAAGATTTAACACTACGCAGGCAGCTCATGCCCACACACTAATGTACATTTTAAACAAATTAAAGGAAATTTCTTTTCTCGGATGTGCAATTCTCAAGCTTGGCCTTTGATGGAGTGAGATTATAATATGTTTTCTACAGTAAAAAGTAAACTTTGTTTTCATTTTTGGCAGTAGGGCAAAAAAAAAAAAAAAAAAAGATGTTAAAATGTTACAATGGAATGTATAATTTTTTCTCCTAATGGATATATTCTGAAAATGAGCAGAATATTTCAAATGTCTGATAGGATTGATAAATGATGGTCAGATTTATTTTGTGAATAATTTTATGGTCTACATTATGTTCCAGGAAAACAACAAAAAACCTCCTTTGTGCTATAACATTGTGGTATAAACACTATTTCTCAGAAATGAGATAAAATTTCATGTTTATGCTTGTCTCATTATTCATTCTTAAGATTTATATATATTCAGGAAAATTATATTTTGAAGAAAGCTTAACAATTACTCATCCACTTACCTACAAAATTTACCTACACTAAGACTGGTAAGGGTGAATGCAAATATCTTTAAAATTAAATAAATTTGACAATGTATGAAGCCACCCGGTAGTTTGGGTTCAGTTGCTCTTCCTAAAAGAATGTGATTCTGACTATGCTGAGACACCCTGAGGCAAGTACTTGCAATCCAACTTTGACAGATTAACTCTGATGTCTCTGAGCTTCCTGGCTTTCCCCCAAATGGTACCATACCTTGTTAAAATTCCTATGTAATTTACAGTGAATTCACAGAGACAACTGTTAAGTATCCTCAAGGCATATATAATTAAGCATTGCTGCAACAGAAACATTTAATTTTTTTTTTCTGTATTCATTTTTAATTTATTTTTATTATTTTTTAAATTTCAGATCAATGTGAGGGTTCAATTAGGTCACAATGTTTGCATTTGTAGGTAGAGGCCCTGTGCAGTTGTGTCCTGCACCCAGGAGGTGTGCCATGTACCCTTACATTGTAGCCATTAAGTAGGAACACCCCTATCCCCTCCCTCCTTTCCTCTTCCCTCTTCCTCCTTCCTCTTCCCTGATCTTGAATTGCATTGAGTTTTACTCTCGTGTGGGCATGTGTTAGATCATCTACTGGCTTCATATTAGTACTGAGTATATTGGATACTTGCTTTTCCATTCATGTGATACTTTACTAAGAAGAATGTGAGAAACATTTAATTCTTTCTCTAAAACAAAATATCTCAAACAAAATCATAGCGCCCATTAGGCAGATGCCTAAGTAAGCCATGTCATGGTTCACCCTAAGCCATATCTTTGTAGTGGCTCCCATTGGATTAGGAAATCATTTTACTATTTTCCTTTCCTCTGTAGAATTTTAGAAATTTATTTCAAAATAGTCCCTATGTGACAAGGAGAAGAATGTGTGTTAAACATGAGAGAGTCTATTTTGATATTCACCTCAACATGTTCAACCATAAAGTAGGCTTAGAATACCCATTAAAATGATGGAATGTGTGGGGGGAAGGAGGGACAGACCCGAACTGGAAATAGCAAAAGAAGGAAAGTCCTCTTTTAGTTCTATATATTTTCCTATCCCAGGTGTTTATTGAAACCTTACATTATCTTGGCCTTCCAGATGATTAAATTCAGTTCCTAGCAAAAGAATATATTTTGGACGTCCTTACAAGGACAACAGGGACACAGGGAGATAAGAAAAATATCTGGATTAGGGAGAGGGGAGGAGGAGGAGGGATGGGGGTCACGGTATATGGTACACCTCTTGGGATACAATTACAAGAGGGACTTTACCTGACAGATGCAATAAGTGTAACTTCATTCTTCATACCCTTGATGAATCCCAAACAATAAAGAAAAAAAAAAAAAAAAGAAAGAAAAAGAAAAAGAAAAAGAAAAAAATAGTTTTGGACTTACTATGCTGAACTTAAAAGTTTTGGTGTTTGTTGGGAAAAAATCAGTCCTCTTGATCCTTTTACATAGGCCAAACTTTTTCCTACGTAAAATAAAAGTTTCTCTATTTGGCACCTGAAAAAATAGAATTGCCACTGATTATATAGTATTATTTAGCTATAGAAATGATAAGGTTGCTACTACTTGGAAGCTTGGGATATTGTTTTGAGATCTTTGAAGTAAAGATGCTGTGTGATTTAAGTCTAATTTCTGACCAGTTTGGAATGGTAGGGGCCATGAGCTGTCAGGATGACAGAAACCAAGAAGCCAAGGTCACTTCCTGAAAGAAGTTGGGAGCAGGGACACTCAGGGGCTTGGCTAAGATGTTTTCCTGCTACAAAAATAATGTCTTTCCCAGAATACTTCTTTGTAAGTTCCAACTTTCTCTCCTAAAGCATTAGCCCTGGAGTCTGGGGCTAACACGTGTACTTTTCATGTGAGTTGGCAGGCAAGCTTTAACAAAGATTCCAACCTGTGGCCCACAGGCCACATGCTGATTGTGTGAGGATATTTTTTGCTTATCTGTGGTGTTGGATATCATGAAAAGTGAGCACAGACCTTTTTCTTTTTTGCTAATCAGATTTTGTTAGTGTTTGTGTGTTTACTGCATGGCCCAAGACAACTCTTACTCTTCCAATGCACAGCACAAAAAAAGAAAGTTAGACATCCATTTTTAAAAAGTGTTGGGACACCCCACCATGCCTCAAACCCCTCTGTGATAAAGGCACCAACGTAAATGGAAATAAAACCTGTAGAACTTTAAGAGCCTTAGTTTAATAGACTTCGCTAAGGGATCATAAGAGAAGTTGCCGCCTAAGTTAATGATGTTTATTTAATAGTGGAACTAGTGGTAAATTGAAATTTGTTACATATTCATGGAACTTGACTTATGACAAAAGTAAATATTGATGGAAAAATGTTGGATCTCAGACTTTGACTTATAACTGGAATTTTATCATGCTTAACAATTGCTCCATCTCAGAAATTTTGTTTTGATCTCTGAGTTAGTTATTTCCTCACTTGTGCCCACTCTCTTATAAAATGAAAATCTCCAGGTTGCTGAAAACTCTCTACTACCATCAGTCCAATGTCCATAATTTACTGATATAAACAGTAAACAGAAGGGAGGGAAATTGCTTTGGATGTAACTCTCTGCATTCAAAAGACTGAAATATCTTTAGGAAATGGATTATATGTTCCCTTTAGTTGGAGAAAGTATAAAATAAAAAATATATACATGAAAAATTTCCAGTTATTTGATCTAAAGTTAGTACTTTCAGATTGATGTAGAAGAGACAGCTGCAACTACAAATCAGTAAGAGAGAGAAAAAAAAAAATCAAAACAGAGACGTGACAATGAATGAGGAAATTGACAGTTTTACCATGGTCAAGGAAGGAGGCTGGGTGTTAAGTGCTGTACGGAACGAACACAGCAGATGAAAGGCCTGCCCCCTCCTGGTGCTCCCCTGGGGCTGCCCAGATTGTATGGCGTGGTCACTGCCACTGGAAAGCTAATTCCTCACCAGGGTAAGCAAAGGACAGAGAAGAAATAGAGGTACCATCAGGTTCAGGGTCAATACCAGGGAGGTGTCGCAGTCTAATTGCTGGTATCCCAGATCGAGTTTCCACACTGAAAATTGACAAAATTCCTTTTGAAAACACTACATCAGGGTCCAGTTTCCTAAAAGACCTAACTCACATGTTGGTTTTGCTACATAACCTATCACCACAATAACAGAGGGGAGAAAGGAGACCAGTCCAGAGCCTAGTGCCTCATAAGTGTCACTCAGTAAATGAAGCAATAGCTCCAAATCAAGAATGCCTGTCCTACAAGCCAATTTTGATTTTTTCCTATTAAGTCTCTGCTCAAATGTCTATCCTTTTGTTTTTCCTTATAGAGTGAGTTGCAGGAATGATGGGGAGGGGAAGCAGGAAGTAGGGGGTCACCAGCAGGTAGGGTTCTCCACCTCTCTTCCCCTTTTCTTGAGGACTTACTGCCACCCAATTACTACACTCTACTGGCATTCTGTTGTGTGATAGTTATGACAACCTAGGAAGTGAAACTGGGCTTTAGAAAAGTTAAGAAACTTGCTAAAGTCACACCCCTGTCTAGTCATGGAGTGTTCTTAGAGAACTGGATGGTACAGACACCCACCAACTTTCCTGATCTCCAGCCTGGGGAGATCACAGCAGAGGCCCCTGGCCTCTCCATCCAGACATAGGAAGTTGCCCCTCCAGGTGTCTGCAAGTCATTGCCACATCATAAAGCTGGTGTGTTGTCAGTAGATGGCCAATCTTCCCAAGGCCCTTTTAGATCGCCATTATCCCAGGCGTTTTATATGGCTCTCTCCATTTTGCTATCACCTCACATCCTACAAAAGGTGCCTAGACTTTGTTGTGATGGGTAAGATACAAGGAGAGCATATAAAGTCTTTTCTTAAATTAAATCATAGCTGTGTACATTAATGCAATTATGGGGCACAATGTCCTGGTTTTATATACAATTTGAAATATTTTCATCAAAGTGGTTAACAAAGACTTCACGGCATTTTCTTAGTTATTGTGTTCAGATATTTATATTTTACACCTAGTAAATTTCACATGTACCCTTGTAAGATACACCATAGATGTGGTCCCACCAATTACTTTCCCTCAACCCATTCTCCTCCCTTCTCTCTCCTCCCCTCCCTTTCCCTTTCCCCTTCTTCTTGGACTATAATTGGGTTATAGCTTTCATAAGAAAGATAGGTTTCATAGTAGGGGCTGAGTACAATGGATACCTTTTCTTCCATTCTTGAGATTCTTTGCTAAGAAGAATATGTTCTAGCTCCATCCATGTAAACATGTAAGAGGTAAAGTCTCCATCTTTCTTTAAGGCTGCATAATATTCCATAGTGTACATATAGCACAATTTATTAATCCATTTGTGGGTCGATGGGCACTTGGGCTTCTTCCATGACTTAGCAATTAAGAATTGGGCTGCAATAAACATTCTGGTACAAATATCTTTGTTACAATGTGATTTTTGGTCTTCTGAATATATACCTAGTAGAGGAATTGTAGGATCGAATGGCAGGTCTATTCTTAGATGTCTAAGTTTTCTCCAAACATCTTTCCAAAAGGAACATATTATTTGCATTCCCACCAGCAGTGTAGAAGTGTTCCCTTTTCTCCACATCCACACCAACATCTCTGGTTTGGGGATTTTGTAATGTGTGCTAATCTTACTGAAGTTAGATGACATCTCAAAGTAGTTTTGGTTTGCATTTGTCTGATGATTAAGGATGATGAACATTTTTTCATGTGTCTGTAGCCTGTGCACCTGTCTTTTTCAGAAAAGTTTCTCTTCAAGTCCCTTGCCCAGCCTGTGATGGGATCATGTGTTCTTTTCTTGCTTATACGTTTGAGTTCTCTGTGGATTCTGGTTATTAAACCTTTCTCAGAGACGTAACCTGCAAATATCTTCTCCAATTCTGAGGGCTGTCTGCCTGTTTTACTTACTGTGTTCTTGGCTGAGCAGAAGCTGCTCAGTAGTGTACTTTGAAGCTACTTCAATTCTATAGGGGGTCCTCCTCATAAAATATTCCCCCCGACTGATTTCTTCAAGAGTTTTCCCTGCATTTTCTTCTAGTATTTTTATAGTTTCATGTCTTAAGTTTAAATATTTAATCCAGTGAGAGTCTATCTTAGTTAATGGTGAAAGGTGTGGGTCCAGTTTTAGTCTCTAAAGGTCGCCAGCCAGTTCACCCAGCACCCAGTTCTCCCTATTCGTTAAATAGGGAATCTTTTCCCCCTGAAAGTTTTTGGCTTGTCAAAGATCAAATAACGGCAAGTAGCTGGGTTCATCTCTTGGTTCTCTATTCTGTTCCAGACATCTACCTCTCTGTTTTTGTGCCAGTACCATGCTGTTTTGATCACTATCGATTTATAGTATAGTCTGAGGTCCAGTAGCATGATTCCTACTGCTTTGTTTTTATTTCTGAGAAATGTCTTGGCTATTTGAGACTTTTTTCTGATTTTATATAAAACGATGTATTATTTTTTCAAGATCTTTAAAGTATGACAATGGAGCTTTAATAGGAATTGCATTAAAATTATATATTGCTTTGGGTAGTATAAACATTTTAACAATGTTAATTCTTTCCAGCCATGAGCATGGTATGTTTTTACATTTGTTAACATTTTCAGCTATTTCTTTTCTTAGAGTTTCATAGTTCTCTTTATAGAGATCTTTCACATCCTTTGTTAGATAAAATCCCAAATATTTCATCTTCTTTGGCACTACTGTGAATGGACTAGAGTCCTTGACTGTTTTTCAGCTTGACTATTGTTGGTATATATAAAGGCTACCGATTTATGAATGTTAATTTTGTAACCTGAGACACTGCTGTATTCCTTGATCACTTCTAAGAGTTTTGTAGTAGAATCCCTGGTGTTTTCCAGATATACAATCAAATCATCTGCAAAGTGCAAAAGTTTGATCTTTTCTGATGCTATATGGATACCCTTAATCACCTTTTCTTCCCTAATTGCGATGGCTAAAACTTCCATTACAATGTTAAAGAGCAGTGGAGACAATGGGAAACCTTGCCTGGTTCCTGATCTGAGAGAACATGATTTCAATTTAACTCCATTCAATACAATATTGGCTGTGGGTTTTCTGTAGATGGCCTCTATCAGTTTAAGAAATGTCCCTTCTATACCAATTTTCTTAAGTGTTCTGATCATGAAGGGATGCTAGATATTATCAAAGCCTTTTTCTGCATCAATTGAGAGAATCATATGGTCTTTGTTTTTTAATTTGTTTATGTGCTGTATGATATTTTTAGATTGTATATTGAATCGGCCTTGAGACCCTGGGATAAAACTCACTTGGTCATGGTGTACAATTTGTTTGATGTGTTGCTGGATTCTTTTTGTTAGGATCTTGCTGAATATTTTTGCATCAATATTCATTAGTGATATTGGTCTATAATTTTCTTTTCTTGTTGAGTCTTTTCCTGGTTTGGGGATCAGGGTGATGTTTGCTTCATAAAACATGTTGGGTAGTATTCCTTCTGTTTCTATACTTTGGAACAGGTTGAGTAATATAGGTATTAGTTTCTCTTTAAAGGTATGGTGGAATTCTGATGTGAAGCCATCTGGTCCCGGGCTTTTCTTTTTAGGGAGATTTTGTATGGTTGATGCTATTTCAAATATTGGCCTGTTCAACATTTCCAGTCGATTCTGGCTAAGTCTTGGAAGGTGACGTGCTTCCAAGTATTGGTCAATTTCCTTCAGATTTTCATATTTCTGAGAATAGTTTCTTGTAATATTTATTAAGGATTTTTTGAATTTCTGAGGAGTCTGTTGTTATTTCATCTTTACCATTTCTGATTGATGAAATTAGAAATTTTAGTCTTTTTTTCCTTGTTAGGTTAGCCAAAGGTTTATCTATTTTATCGAACTTTTCCAAAAACCAATTTTTTTATTTATTGATCTGTTGTATAATCCTTTTGGTTTGAATTTCATTTAATTCTGCTCTAATTTTGGTTATTTCTTTTCTTCTGATTGGTTTGGGATTGGACTATTCCAGTTGCTTGAGATGTCCCATTAAGTTGTTGACTTCCTCTCTTTCCATTCTCTTGAGGAAGGTTTGCAGTGCTATAAATTTCCCACTTAGGACTGCCTTTGCAGTATCTCAGAGGTTCTGATAATTTGTGTCTTCATTGTCGTTTTGTTCCAAAAATTTGGTAATTCCCTTTTTAACCTCGTCTATGACCCAGTTATTATTCAGCATTGTGTTAGTTTTCAGTTTTTGTATGAATATGCGGATTTGCGTTGTAATTGAGTTCAACTTTTATTCCATGGTGATCTGAGAAGATGCAAGGAATAATTTCTATTCTTTTAAATTTGCTGAGTTTAGACTTGTGACCTAAGATGTGATCAATTTTGGAATATGTTCCATGGGCTGATGAGAAGAATGTGTATTCAGTTTTGTTAGGATGAAATGTTCTGTAGGTGTATGTTAAATTCAACTGTTGATTGGTTAAGTATAAAATTTTTTTGCTCAGCTTCTTATTTGAGGATCGATCCAACACTGCCAAAGGAGTGTTAAAATATCTGACTATTATGGACCTGGAGGAAATCAAGCTGCTCATGTCAGAGTCTCTCTTATAAATTGAGGCACAATCTGATTGGGTGCATAAATGTTAATAATTGACATCATGTTGAGTGTTACTCATAAGAGTCACCCTCCTTATCTTTCCTTACTTTTGTTGGTTTAAAGCTTATTGTACCTGTGAATGAAATTGCAGCACCTGCTTTTTTCCATTTGCCTGAAATATAGAAGACCATCTTTTCACCCTGAGTCTATATTTATCTTTTAAGGTAAGATGAGATTTTTGTATGCAGGAGATATCTGGCCTGAGTTCTTGTATCCAGTCAGCCAACCTGTGCCTCTTTAGAGGACAATTTAACCCATTCACATTAATTGTAAATATTGATAAGTTTGGTAGAATTTTTGCTATCGAATTTTTCAAACATCCAGTGGGCATTTTTAATCCTTTTGCCATTGTGGAAGTTGGAATTTGATCAAACATTTCTGAGTGAGTTTACTTTTGTGGTGGAGGATTGCACTGGTCATTATGGAGGATAGGTCTGAGAATATCCTGGAAAGCTGATTTAGTTATGGCAAATTTCTTCAACATGTGAACATCATTGAAGTATTTAATTTCTCCATCATAAATGAGACTCTTTTGCTAGATACAGGATGCTGGGTTTAAAGTTATGTTGTGTTAGGAGATTAAAAGTCGATAACCACCCTCTTCTAGCTTGAATTATTTCAGCAGAGAGATCTGCAGTCATTCTAATATTCTTCCCTCTTGTAGGTTATGGTTTTCTTATGTCTGGCTGCTTTTAGAATTTTCTCCTTCATATTAACTTTAGTGAAGTTAATTATGATGTGCCTGGGGGATGTCTTACTCAGGTTGAGTCATGCTAGAGCTCTGAAAATGTCTGCTATCTGAATTTCAGAATCTCTTGGCATGTGTGGAAAGTTCTCCTTCATAATCTCATGAAGAAGAGCCTTTGTCCCTTGCAAAGCAACTTCATTGCCTTCAGGGATTCCTATAAGGCTAATATTAGTTTTTGTCAAATTATCCCAGAGCTCTCAGAGAGAATGATCCACTTTTGCTCTCCATTTCTCTTCCTTTTGAGCATTTGGGAGTGTTCAAAACCTTTGTCTTTCTTCTGCTTGCTCCACTCTGTTACTGAGGCATTCTACTGTATTTCTCAGATCTTTGAGGGTTGCAAGTTCTTGCCTCCATGTGTGAAAATCTTTGGTGATTTTGTCTTTGTATTCATTGAAAGCTTGAGACAACTTTAGAAATGCTCCTTGAATTTCTAATTCCAACTTTACCTCCATTCTATTAATCTTATTTGCAATCCAAATTCTGAATTTGATTTCTGACATCTCAGCCATTTGTTTATGAATGGGATCTTCAGTTGTGTCTGCCATACTGTTCCTTGGGGGAGTTGATCTACTCTGGTTGTTCAAGTTACTAGAGTTTTCCCACTGATTCCACCCTATGATTACTTTACATTGTCTAGGTGAGCAGATATGGTGAAGTTGAGTTGGGGGTCTCCCAGAGTAATGATTAACCAGCCTTTTGCTCAAGAGCTGGGACTTGTGTCTGTACCTTTTCCCCTAGAGCTTTGCAAAGGACCTGTACACAGTGCTATGGCCTGAGACACTGGCAACTTACTTGGTGTGGTGGGGCTAAATGGCTCTGTCTTGTTTTCAGCTGGTCTTTGTCGAACCCTAGTGAATTAGTTACTCTGTGTTGAAGTCTCAGCTGTGGAGAAATACCAGCAATTTAGTTACCCCACCCACCATGGGCAACAACTGGAAAAGGAAAATCAAACCTTCCGACAACCACACACCCAGGGTACCACTTTGGATAGTCCTTGGGTGATTGGTCCAGTCTGAGAGATCCAAATCAATTGTCCCAGTCAGCACATGGTCTCAAGTGGGATAGTTCAAAAGGTCTCTGGCAACTAGATAGCAGGGGTCTGCTGGAAGCTCGAGGATGACTTGTTGCTCAGAAGGACCCTACTCCCCCCCACCCCTAGCAAATGAATTAGTCTGGGAAGGTTGATGCCTCCTTTCCGACCTTGTACCTCTGTCATACCCAGTCACTGGTAACCCTGCAGGGCTGTGACTCAGTTCCCTTCAATGAGCAGATGCTCCTCCAAGGTTTTGCACCTGCCTTAGTTACAGGGAGATCTATGTCTCCTTGGCCAGGCCTCCACACTCTGCCACCATCTGGTAGGGGAGTTGAGTCCTAACAACCTCGGGTTGTTAATGGAAGCTGGGGCAGTTCACCCAGTTCCAGCCCCGCCCCTGATTGGTGTTGCTGACACTTACATTTTTGCAGAATTTGTGAGTCCGTCCTGGCTATATTTTCCTGTGGACCAGGAGATGTTTGAGTTCACAGAAGTTGCAACTCAGCCCCGGTCTATGCCGCTGCCCGGAGCTGGTGTGTCTGTCTCCACTTCAGTCTGTGTTGGTTAGAGCAGGTCCGGTTAGAGCTCACACTAGGCTCTGAGCTCCAGCCTCTGCCTGCCTGCCTTTGTCTCAGCTACAATCCCATGAAGGATGGGTGCTTCTTAGGCTAACTAAAGCAGTCCTGGCTTAGCCCTGCCCTAGGAGTAGGCCATCTCTGTGCTCGTGTCTTCTATTCTCTGCACCCTGCCCAGGTGGGTACCGCCTCAGGTATATCCTTTACTCACGGGGCCTGTGTTACCATCCCAGATCTGTTCTGCCAGTGTCTGCCACCAGAGAAGATGCCCGGCTTTCTCTGGTTGCCCAGAGAGACAGGTAGTATCTCTCCAAAATATCCCCAGGGTTGTGAGCCCTATTGTTCCCACTGCTGCCACTGCTGCTCTGTGCCATGGGGCACTGCCTCTCTCTCTTCCAATCCTGTATGGATCCTTCAATCCTTACCCCATGCCATCTTCTCCTTACCCCCATGCAGCAGAATCATCACAGACCTGCAATAGTCCATGCCCTGTCCACACCTCTTGAGAAAATGCCCAAGAATCTGGACTCCATGGGGAACAGGCTTCCAGACCTCAGGGTGAGAGTTGAGGAGCAGCCTAGGAGTTCAGAATTGCAGGTAGGGAATATATACAATTTTTTGCAGTTTTATGCCTGGCAGGAGAGTGCCATGGCACCATAGTAGGGGAAGGAGGTTCAGTTTTTAAAGGGTCCTTCCCATGAAATAAAATGGAAGGACATTTGAACTCTGCTTACTTGTTTGTAGAAAGTATACTGAAAGCCATTCTCTTGGGGGAGGGGACTCCCGTCCACTTGGCAATGGATTTTGTACCTATTGTTTCTATCCTTGGGGGTTGCAGCTTGCTTCAGCAGGTTTGATGTGGGTTCTTCAACCTTCTCTCTTGGCTCAGCTTCAAACCATCAGCTTACTTGCTAAACTTCTGTTGTTTAACTCTCCTTCTGGACGCGAACCTCTGTTGAAAGCTGGCTCTAGATGGCCATCTTGCCTTCTCCCCCCCCCACTCCATATAAAGTCATTTGAAGCAGCTAAACTTCATTTCCTGCAAAATAGTTTATTTGCATTCTCCTTTTTGACTTTCAGGTGCTCAAATATGGGGTACTTAATTCTTAGATTAAATTTGTGATCCTAATTCTGGTTGCCTCTTGGTTACAGATTACAGTGAGGAGAATGTTTCTGTTACAGTTGAGAGAAGGGGCAAAGAATATTTAAGAAAGAAACCAGGACAAATATGGATTTTTTTCAGAAACTCTAGATTTTTTTCAATTTACAAATGTGTTCAGTTCATACGTGTTCATTTGATATAGTAATTGTTGGACCTAAAAAATAATTTTGAGGCTAATATTTTATAATTAAAGAAGGAGCCAGATTATTTTCTTTCACGAGGTACAAATCACACAGTATTCCAGAATCAGAAGTAAATCAGTGGATGCATATATAGTTGCAAAGGGGTAAAAAGTTTCGAGTTTAATTAGAAAAATAAAACTATCTTATCCTTAAATCACTAAGTCTTAAGCTATTTTGCGTATTTATATAGTGATGGGTTTTAAACTATTGAATTAAAATAAGTTTTGAAGATGTTTAAAAAAGTTAAAGTGCTTTTATATGAATATAAATCTAAATTAATAAATCTTATAAATCTTAATCTAAATTAATTTTAAAAATTCCTTATTTTCACCTGAAGTTATATGTGCTTTCAATATAGCCCTGAATAATTTTAAAGTATTTTAATTGAATAATAGGCCTATTTAAGCATACTTGGTGGGATTTAAATAATAAAAACTTTCATCCAGCTACAATGGGATTATTCACTTCTTAATGTTGATTTTTTGACAATTGACTTTGTAAAATATACTTTATTTCCCATGCCAAGAGTAAAGAACTAAAAAAAGAACTTAGTTTTACATGAAAATGTTTAATGTTCTTTTAAAAAGTTAGAGAAAGAAAAATTAATGCATTAATATAAATATCTACTGTGCTTTTTTAGAAATTTTTCTAAATTTGTTCTATCTTTTCAATTCAACTTACACTTTTACATAGTTAATATTCTTAAGTGCAAAGTTTTAAAGTAATTTGGAAATGAACATGGTATGAGTTGATGACAATATTTTAAATAGAATCTTTAACTCAGAGCTTTAAGTTGCCCAACACAACCAGCTGAATTAAGATGAAGCAAACCTCTCTAAGCTGTGTTCTGTGCAGAAGTGTCTGTTACCTGAGGAAATATAGTTAATGCAATTCTTAATGAGCCAAGGTGTAGAACACGACATAAGAACTTCCTGCCAGTCCTCTTCTGTGCTCTCCGGTTTATTTATGGGCTGTACTCAAAAGAACACTCTGGCCATCCTTACCAAGGGACTTGGTCTGTGTGAACAACAGGAGGGACATATGTCTTTCCAAGGACACATGTTTTATGCCTCAGAAGGAAAACAATGATCTTGCTTTGAATGCCATTGGGAGGTAGTCACTGGTTCCTGTCAGTTTACCCAGTGAGAGATCCAGACTGAGCTATAAAGCTTCTTTTAAAAGAGAGGATTTAATAAGTAAATAAATAAACAAAAGAGAAAATTTTCTTCCCCTTCAGTAAGAGACAAAGGACCCAAAACTATCTATTTTCCATCTTGACACTTCCCTCATCAATCCAGGCTCAGACTAAAGAATTGAGCAAGAAGTAGAATAATGGTCTCAGTAAGTAGCAATCTTTGTCCCCTGAGGGATGGTGGCAATGTGGAGAGGCAGTTGTAGCTGTCACAGCTTGGAGGGGCTGCTGCTGGTGTCTGGTGAGTAAAGGCTAGGAATGCTGCCACTCTTCTTCCAGTGCACAGGGCAGTGCACCACAGCAAAGAATTATCAGGCCCCAAATGTCAATTGTGCAGAAGTTGAGATATACTGATGTAGATCAAATGGAGGAAAAAATAAAAAGTCAACAGACCCACATTAATAGTCCACAGCTAGGCAGCTGGCTCCACCCAGGCACATAAGGTGACTCTTTGGAAGGATGCCAGGCACTTAGGCTGCTGTGATAACTCCTTTTAATGGCATCATATTTCTTAGGAAAATGTCCCAACTAGGGTGTAATTTTAAAAATCCATTAGTATATTTAATGTAAATGTAAATGTCTTCAGTACCATACAGCACAGAGGCATCTGTAAGCTTGTTTTAAGATGCAGCTTTGCTTCATTTTATAAAAAACCACCACAACAATGTCTCATTTTTCTACCATGTCTTAACAATTATTTTCCTCTATACTGAGGCTACATAACTTCTCTAAAATAATCAAAGCACAAAATATAATTTATAACTATAAAATATCTCTGCTATCATTAAAGTTCAGCTTTTGAAGATACCTTGTTTTAAATGATTTTTTTCTTTTTACAACAAATTAGACTTGAATTGCCCACTAGTGGTCTTTAAACTAATGTACCTTTGGCTTTATCAAGAAAACAGGTTAAAAAAAAAAAGTATTAGTTATTTTTATACTCATGGACATATGTCCAAGTGATTTTTTAAGCTTTAATTTCTAAATGATAAACATAGCATAGAAATGTATTTCTTATAGAAAGTTCAAACACACAAATATTATATTAAAAAGTAGAAAAGCATCCCCAAATAATGCTCTGCCTCATATGTAGCTCCATTAAGATGAGTTTACAATTTTTATTTTTACTTTTCAAAATAATTTTTCAATGGAAAATCTCGATACCTGGTTCAAAATTCAAAAGTTACCAAAGAGATTATAGGAAAATTAAGCCTCTCCCATCCATGTTTTCAACAATTCAGTTCCCCTCCCTGGAGGCAGATCCTATCACCAGTTTGTGTATTCGTGGTATGTATTTTCCCCATAAAATTCCATGTTTTTTTTGACATATACATGCGTATAATGCCAAGTTACCATTTATTCTTTATGTCCCAAATGTTAAGGACTTTATGTACATTATGTCATCTAATCCTCATATCAACTTTGAGGGCTAGAAAATGTCTAAGTTAAATTAAATATTAAGTCCACTCTCACTCTGAGGTCTGGAGGCCTGTCCCCCAGGAGTCCAGATTCTTGCGTGATTTCTCAAGGGTCGTGGACAGGGCCTGGGCTGCAGCTGGTCAGCACTAATTCTGTGGCATGGGAGTGAGGAGATGATGGTTGGCTGAGAGGGAATCATGACAGAATGGCAGTGCCTGAGGCACAGAGCAGCAGCCATTTATGGTAACAATAAGGCCCACCCCCAGATATCCCAAAGCCACATCCCCTGTCACCCTGGGCAATCAGAGGAGGCCGGGCCTCTTCTCAGATAGCAACCACCGCAGAACAAACCTGGAACTAAAACACAGGCTCTGTGAGTAAAGGGTTTGCCTGAGGCGGTATTGGCCTGGGTAGAGTGTGGGGACTAGAAAACGCACACTCAGAGCTGGGAAATTCCCAGGGCGTGGCTGACCCAGAGGACTGCTTTACTGAGCCTAAGACACACCTGGCCCTCAGGGGATAATCAGACAAAGGAAGGCAGGAGGATAGAGCTGACAGCTAACTGTGCTGCGAATACAAACCTGCAGGAGTAAAGACAGGGTCTGAGGCACAGGTTCTGGGAATTCAAATCAGCTCCTCTTCTACAGAGGAATTTAGCGGGGACAGAAACAAACTCCCACAAAGTTATTCTGTTCTGCCACGAACAACAATCAGAGGCAGGGCTGGAACTGAGTGAACACCCCTCAGCCTCCATCAAGCACCGAAGGTTGTCAGACCTCACCATGACCTGCTGGATAGAGGCAGAGAGCAGCAGACTGGCTGAGCAGATACAGATTTCCTTGTGATTCATGCAGGTGCAAACCTCTGGAGTATCTGCTCACTAGAGACACCTGGGTCACAGCCCTGCATGGCTATCAGTGACTGGGTGTGACAGAGGTGCAAGGTGGGGAAGGAGGCATCAACCTTCCAAGACTAATGTATTTGCTGGTTGGGTCCTCCTGACTTCACGGAGCACTGGAATAAGTCATATTTGAGTTGTCACCAGACCCCTGTGATCCAGTTGCCAGAGACCTTTGAAACTCTTACACCTAAGACAGGTGCTGAGTGAGACAATTGATTTAGACCTTTTGAACTGAGCCAATAGCCCAAAGACTATTCAAGTAGTGCCCTGGGTGTGTGGCTGTAGGAAGGTTTGATTTTCCTTTTCCAATTGTTGCCTGTGGGGGGAATGGGGTGAATTAATTGCTAGTATTTCTCCACAGCTCAGACATCAACCCAGAGTAACTGTTTCACTAAGGTTGAACAGAGACCATCTGAAAACAAGACAGAACCACTTAGCCTTAACCAAATAGGTCCCAAGTTCCTCAGGCTGTAACACTGTATGGGTCCTTGACAAAGCTCCAGGGGAAAATTCAAATGGTGTAAAGTAAGAATGGGGTGAAATCAGTGGAAAAGCTCTGGTAACATGAATAACCAGACTAGATTAAGCCCCCCAAGGAAAATATGGCAGATGTAACTGAAGATCCCATCTATAAACAGCTGGCCGACATGGCAGAAATTGAATTCAGAATTTGGATAGCAAACAAGATTAATAGAATGAAGAAAAATTTGGAACTAGAAATTTGAAGAGCAATTCAAAAGTCAAAATTAGAAATTCGAGGAGAAATTCAAGTGTTGTCTCAAGAATTTAATACATTTAAAGATAAAACCACTAAAGATTTTGATACACTGAAGCAAGAATTTGAAGTCCTCAAAGATCTGAAAAACACAGTAGAATCCCTCTGTTATAGAGTGGAGCAGGTAGAAGAAAGGATTTCTGACATTGAAGACAAAGCATTTGAACGCTTGCAAACTCTCAAAGAGGAAGAGAAAGGGCAAAAATGGAGGGCAAAAATGGAGGGCAAAAATGGATCATTCTTTCAGAGAGCTATGCTATAATTCGAAGAAGGCTAATATCTGCTTCTTTGGAATCCCCAAAAGTGATGAAGTGTCTTCACAAGGCACAGAGGCCCTTCTCCATGAAATTATGAAAGAGAATTTTTCAGACATGCCAAGAGATTCTGAAATTCAGATAGCAGACAGTTTCAGAACCCCAGCATGATTCAATCTGAATAAGACATCCCCCAAGCATATCATAATTAACTTCACTAGTGTTAATATGAAGGAGAAAATTTTGAAAGCAGCCAGACGTAAGAAATCCATTACCTACAAAGGGAAGAATATTAGAATGACTGCAGATCTCTCTGCTGAAACCTTTCAACCCAGAAATGGGTGGTTATTGACTTTTAATCTCCTAAAAAAAAATAACTTTCAACCTCAGATCCTGTATCCAGCTAAACTGAGTTTCATTCATGATGGAAAAATTAAATACTTTAATGACATTCATATGTTGAAGAAATTTGCCATAACCAAATCAGCTCTTCAGGATATTCTCAGACCTATCCTCTATTATGACCAGCACAATCCTCTATCACAAAGTAAACTCACTAAGAAACTTTTGATCAAATTTCAACTTCCACAATGGCGAAAAGATAAAAAATGTCCACTGGTCTTTTGAAAAACTTGATACCCAAAATTTTACCAGACTTATCAATATTCTCCCTTAATGTGAATGGCTTAAACTGTTCTCTAAAGAGGCACAGGTTAGCTGACTGAATACAAAAACTCAGGCCAGATATTTGCTGCATATAAGAGTCACATCTTATGTTAAAAGATAAATGTAGGGTGGTGCCTATGGCTCAGTGAGTAGGGCGCCCGCCCCATATACCGAGGGTGGCGGGTTCAAACCCAACCCCGGCCGAACTGCAACCAAAAAATAGCCGGGCGTTGTGGCGTGCGCCTGTAGTCCCAGCTGCTCGGGA
>CAUYPK010109831.1:0-49773 GCA_963574355.1 Loris lydekkerianus | reverse complement strand
GTGATGATGACAATGTCTATGCTGATACCCTCACATCAGATACAGCTGAAGCTCTGTTTGGACATACAGATGATGAAGAGGAGGAATCCAGTTTTGAAGGATTTTAACCTTTGTGATTTAGCTTGATTACCTGTTAAGCTATGGTTTTCTGCACTTTATTTAAAGTTTTAAAGTTATTGTTGCTAGTTTACAGTTTTTCTTTAGCACTAAATATTGAAAAGCATTTAACCTACTGATTCCTCAATTATTGTAATTGTTTTGGGTATATATTTTTATTTTTGAAATTTACCAGTGGCTGCTGCATTTTCCACCTCGGCTAATACTGGAGTCACTAAGTTTTCCCAGTTTTTAGGGTAAAATTAAGGGGGTCGGCTTATACTCGAGTATATGCGGTATTCTTATAAAAAGGCACTTGAGAAATACAAGTCAATGAAAATTTAAGGCAAATTAAGTCTATTCTCATTAAGATTAAAAAAATATTAAAACCCCACCGCCACTTTTGGTCTATAATGCTCAGCAAAGACAATGGGAAATTATAATAAAATTGGTGCTTCTAAGTAAGAAAACAGACACTAGCGCGGGAGGAAAATTTGGCACAAGTTATGCAGAACAGTTTGACACTGTCCAAGTTTTAAAAGTATTCATGGCCTTTGACTGCTGGGAATTGATCCTAAGGCTTATACACATCCCAGGGTATACGTACAAGGACGTTTATAGCAACATTACTTATATTAAAAAGTTGATCTCCCTCTAGTTTAGGACTGTTTAAAAACGCTGAGGAACACCCGCGTTTTCAAAAACAGGAGTAATGAGTAAGTGCTGCTGCCTCCAAAGAGGGAGGCTGGAGAGCCGCTGGCAGGGAAGCTCGGACAGAAAACCTCATGGAGAAATTTCCACTGTATCTTGTTGTGTGTGTAGAGAAGCAGGTCATAAAACAGTATACAGATCGCTTTTTTTAAGTAAACAAAAAATGTGTGAGGACAATGCTGGAGGAAGGACCACCTCACCGCTGTGGGTGAGTTACATGTTTCAGTACTGTACAAATTAAATAAGCATTGTTTCATTATCCATAATCCTAATTGTGCAATTAATATTGTTTTAATGATAAAAACAGAAACCATTTGAAAAGCAATGAGAAGTAAGCTTGTTCTGCGTTTTAATCTCTGTGCTGTGTCAGGTGCCAAACTGAAGGCTTACCCTGGTTGCATGTTTTTTCTGGGCTTCCAGAGCTCAGAGTGAAAGGCAGCACGCTCAGGCTCCGTCTGCGATGCCTGCTATTGGATTCCACAGCTTTCTTGACAGAATTCAGGATGGCAATGGTGCTCAGGGACATAGGCCTGTGGAGAGAGCATGCAGGGACACTGAGCTTCTCCCTGCAGTCCTCACCCACTTCTGTGCGAACGCGTCCCTCAGCCACGCTCATTCCAACCTCCCAGGGGGACTAGACAAAGAGGCGGCAGGGCAGGCACAATGACAACACTCTCCTGCCTCCCGCCAACATCTGGTTGGGACATCAAAGCTGGCTCTGAAAACACCACCGCAGAGAATCCGCCCTGTCACAGACTCTGTGACCCTCTACCTGGCCGTGGGCATCAACCTGTTCGATGGTCTGGCTTCAGGTGCAGGAGCCGAAGGCGGTGTCTGGCCAGTGCTTGGCCCAGGCAATGAGGGTTGGCTCACAGCAGGGGCCACAGCAGGATTTTCGTGGCTGGCAGGAACTGGCATTATTTCTAAACATGGAGCAACCTGTCAGAGAAGATACAGAGTATTTACTGTCTAACACTTTTTGGTTGGGAACATTCCAATTCCTTTCTTCTGAATATTTTGAAATATATAATAAATTATTGCTAATGATAATGGCCTCACTGTACTATTAACCCCTACAACCTCTTCCTTCTCACTGAGTACTTGCAGCCAGTAACCAACTTCTCATTCCCCACCCTCCCCCTTCCCAGCCTTTGATAACGACCGTGAGAACCACTTCTTTAGTTCCCACATGGGAGTGAGCACATGTGTCTTTATCTTTCTGTGTCCGGCTTATTTGATTTAACACAATGTCCTCTAGGTTCATCCAAATTATACCAAGTGACAGGATTTCATTTTTGATGGTTGAGTAATATTCCCCTGAGCACAATCCACTCATTTGCTGATGGACATTCAGGTTCTTCCATGGTTATCATGAACAGTGCTGCAACAGACACGCTGGTGCAGGTGCCTCTCTGATAAACTGATTTCCTTCCCTTTGGATATATCCCCAGTAATGGGACTGCTGCATCACATGAAGTTCTATTTTTAGTTTTCTGAGGAACCTCCATCCTTCCCTCTGTAGTGGCTGTGCTGTTTCACATTCCCGCCAACAGTGTACAAGTGTTCCCCTTTCTCTGTTTAGCACTTTCTTTGGAATGTAATCTTTACTTGCTATGAGCAAGTCCATAAGTAATCTATTTTAAACTCTATCAGCCCTGGGCAAGTAGAACTTCCTCTTAAAAAAAAGGATACTGTTAGCCAACTGCCAACTGTAGATGCGTGGCATGAAGAGAAAAAAGGATAATTTATTTTGTCTTCATTACATTTTAACACTGATCTGTCTGGACTTCTCAGGTGGTGGGATCATTGTGCTTCTGACCAGGAGCAGCCGCTAAGCCCAGCAACACCTCTGGGACCACCTGCTCCGCAGAGGGCTGTGCTAGGAGACTGATGACAAACTAAGACACCAGGTAGATCTAGGCACCTACAGACCAAATGTCCCTACTGCCAGCTTGCTTTCTCAAACTCCTACAATTCTCCCATCTATCATTATAATGATTTTCCAGACAGATTCCTGTACTATAGTCATGAGGTATCAGTGTATTTGTTGCTTAGAACAAAGGCACGTGGAAATGGCCAACAACCAGCACTCCTGAAGGTCTCACTCTGACCAACCTCTGAGCACATGTGAGTTTCGAGGAATGGTGGGCAGACTGAGGGGAGAGCAGACTGCGGGTCTAGTCCCGCTGTGGGCAGGCTTCACGTGTACCTGTTCTGGTGGGGCTGCGCCGGCGCCCTCTGCTGTCCTGCTCACGTCTGCTTGCTGGGCCAGCTCTTGCTCCTGGGCTAGCTGCTCGCTGTACTTCTTCAGGTCGTATTCGAGTTCTGATGCCAGCTGTTTGTCAACTGCAAAGAAATCTTTGACCTCATCTCGGTAATCCTGCATCACCTCCTGAAACAGACCCAGGAGCATCCTTTAATATTTTCTTGACTAAAAACATAAATTCTCCAACATGACTCGATAAATACTAATGGAACAAATTATTCATAATTGTTTGTCATTGCTATTCTTCATAGTGGCTGTGCTACTTCACACTCCCATCAATACTGTACAAGTGTTCCCCTTTCTCTGTTTAACACTTTTTTTGTTTTTTGTATTCTTTTTTTGGGGGGGACAGAGTCTTACTTTGTCACCCTTACTTTTTTTTTTTGGGACAGAGTTTCACTATGTCACCCTCAGTAGAGTGCCATGTTGCCACAGCTCACAGCAACCTCAAACTCTTGGGCTAAGCAATTCTCTTGCTTCAGCCTCCCAAGTAGCTGGGACTACAGGCACCCACCACAATGCTGCCCTCGTTTTAGACATGGGGTCTTGCTCTTGCTCAGGCTGGTTTCAAACTCCTGAGCTCAGGCAATCCACCTGCCTTGGCCTCCCAGAGTGCTAGGATTATAGGTGTGAGCCACCGTGCCTGGTCAACACGTTTTTTTGGGAATGGAATCTTTGCATGTCATGAGCAAGTCACAATTTATATTATTGAAAGCAGACCATCTCCATTACATTAACTAATAGGTACAGTGTATATTCCAAGGAAATACTGACCACACTTATGATGACCACAGTAGGAGGCGAACGTGACTGAGACACTAAGCAAGAGTTCTGCTCTCCTGGCAAACTCCCCACATGCCTGTCAGTTAACAGGCAATCTCTATCTCCTGGCTCAGACTGAGCTTCTGGAGGGAGTCCCAGGAAGTGCCGCAGTCTAAAAGCTGTTCATCTGCCTACAGTAGCTTTCCCCACAGGCTCTAAGGCTATAATCCCATTTCTGTGTCTCTTGTGAAGATTTTCTAGAAAATCTTTTACCATATCTGGTTAGGAACATTCTTAGGTCTTGAAGAGGTTTGCTAGGGATAAGGCCACTTGGCTAAGAAAAAGAAACCACTCTACCTAACGGTATTAGAAGGAGAAAGGTATCTTTTGCAGCTCCAGCCAGGAGGGAAGTTCCAGCAAAGAGAAATAAATCTATCAACTCTTCCAGCTGCCACCTGGAGTAGTTCCACAGGCCCGAGAAGAGAATCATTGTACGACGAGTATCAGACAACTCTGTGGCCATCCCTTGGGTAAGTGCCCAGAGACAAGAGAAAGACTTCTTTTTCCTAAATGTGTAAGTAGTCTAATTAGGATCTAAGCTCTTTCCTTTCCTTTCTGAGGTCTGAAACAGGGCAATAAAAATAAAAGAATAATAGAAAATTCTTGTTTTTGCCATACTATCTTTTCCATAGTATCTTATCTTAGCTTCTCAAGATAAAGCTATTTGAAAACTATATTCAATACTTTTGTTGTAGCTGTTTTGGGGAAAAAATTCATGGTGTTTTTTTGAGGAAAAATCCTACATAATGTGAACGGAGAAATAATTCTGTTTGATTAAAGAGAAAAAAGCTGTTGGGTTTATTTCTGAGTGGAAGGTTTTACAGAAAGGCAGTCGGCCTCCTTTGGTTCTGTGCTGCAGTCGGCACAGGCTGGCTTTGCCCAGACCAGGCCTCCCCTCGGGCCTGTGCACCAGTGGCAGATCCCAAGGCAGTCATGGAGCATCTGTTACCCAACTTGTCAATCTGAGACTGTCATAGACCAAACTAAATATTATGACAACTTTCCCTTTACCCTCCCCAGGACGAACTACGATGATGACCCTGCTCTGATCCCAGCTGAGAAGGTCCTCAATATGGAATCTAACCCCACCAAGCACATGCCTGGCCCTCACGATGGGCCAGCTCTTCTCAAGCTCAACTGTGTGGCAAAGAGGACAGGTGACTTCAGGGGACCCATGAGCAAACTCCCCATCTACCCCCCACAGTCACAGGCCTGTCTGGCAGGTGTTCCTTTACAAACTCAGGCAATGCTGGTTTTGTAGCCTTGGTGTTGTTACTCTGACTGTCTGAACCATCACAACTGGCAGAAGATCTGAGTGACCAGCTGTATGGGGACAATGGCCCCACAAACACAAGTTCATTCTTACCCTGAGATAGTTCATGAGTTCCCGCAAGGCTGGAATCTTATTTTTCTCCAGCACAGTCTTCAGGGAGATGATAATTGGAATAATATTTTCTATGAAATTCCTCTTTTGAACCTGTGGTAACACAAACAAAGGCACGTCTCAGATGTAAAAACTTCTGAAAGGCAGACTTTTCCTTGATCTAGTTCTTTTAGTTCTTTTGGTAGAGTCAATCTAGCATATTATATTTTTATTTTTTGTTTCTGATTAGGATACTGAGGGTGTATAAAACCCCCCTGCCTTTTTCCCAGGAGACTTTATAAGCATCACCTCAAAACACTCAGAAGGCTTTGTCAAATAGGGCAGGATAAATACAACTCATGTTTTCCAATAGAGCAAAAGGAATTAGAAATATGTTAAGTAACTTTGCAAGAAGCTCTGTATCTCCACACAAACCAATCATGAACCATTGGCTTTAGCTCCAGATTCAGTCCCTGTGTTCAACACATCCTCCCTTTTGGAATGAAAACCAGGTCACTTTGGCTGCCCACGGAGGCATTGTGTGTTCCTGCTGGGGAAAGGACAATGTTCTCACAATGGCTGGGCATGAAGACAGCCAGCTTTCTTTCTCTTTCTAATCTGTGTGTGGAAATTTGCACACATTTAGGAAGTGCTGTGTATTAAGCAGTACCTAATTTGGCCAAGTCTTTAAAATCTTTACCTTGAATGATCATTTTAACCACAAATATTTTTGTAATAAATCTCTGAGAATTAAAAATAGTTCATTATACTGGCCCACATATACATGTTTATCCTTCTGAAGCTGAAAGCTCTCTTTCTTCTCATTTAAAGTCACATGTATGCTTCTTTCTTATAAACCACTTATTTCAAAAAAGTCTTATCAGAGTTTCTGAAACAGGAGGGGACTAAGAGAGAAAAACAACGTAATAAAATTAAACCAGAGCACACGGTACTTTAGGGACAGTTTTAAGAAGTGGCTTAAATATGTTCACTCAAGTGTCATCAACACCTTCTCAGTCCCAGACACAGAGCTATAACCTCTAGGGATTTAGAAACGAAGCAAAGAATCCCCGCCCTGCTGCTCCTACATCAGTGAAGGTCTGTTACGGCCAGGGCCATGAGGTGACAAGTGGCAGGGGTTGTAGATATAGTAAGGAGGTGGGATGCCTGGGAAGGTGCACACCTCAGAGGTGACGCTGAGGGTGTGTGGGGAAGAGGCAGGGAGGAGGAGCAGCCCATCGGGGCCTGGAATGGGGAGCCCAGAGGCAAGGCTTGGAGGAGTGGAAGGAACAGCAGTTCTGTGCGCCCTGAAGAAGTATCAGGAGTTTATGCATCAGATGACAGGAAGCCACCAGTGTAGTTTAAAAAATATCACCAGTGAGCTATAGCCGGTATAGCATAAATTTACTCATTCATTTTAAGTGAATAGTTCTTTGAGTTTTGACCAAAGTCTACACTGACTTACCAGCACCACAAACCCACCACCCAAAATCTCCTCCCGCCCGTTGCAGTTGACCTGCCTCTAATCTATTTTAAGTAAGATAGAGAATAAAATGATGAAATCCGTTCATCTTAAGTTCATCTTAAGTCTTAAGAAAGACTGCTCTGGCAACAAGACGGTGCATGACCCGCAATGAAAAAAAACTAGAAAGAGTGTTAAGAAAGCTCCTGGGGATGGAACGGGCAGGAGCTCCTGGACACAGCACAGACTCAAGTAAAGTCAGAGAAGAGAGACGGATCTGTGGGATGGAATGGGCAGGAGCTCCTGGACACGGCACAGGCTCCCAAGTAAAGTTAGAGCGGAGAGACAGATCTGTGGGATGGAATGGGCAGGAGCTCCTGGACACGGGACAGGCTCAAGTAAAGTCAGAGCAGAGGGATGGATCTGTGGGATGAAACGGGCAGGAGCTCTTGGTGAACTGGATGTGATCAGATTTTACTTTTCTGGGGTCAAAAGCTTTCTGAGGTCAGGGGTTGCGAAAATTTAAATCGGTGATCCAGGCCAGGCCCAAGAACACTGTGTGAGCACCACGGTGATGGAGCTGCTCCTTGGAGTAGTTCAGGTACAACAGAACCCAGCCTGGCACACCGGACTCCTGTCTGCAGCGGCACCAGGCTCCCTTTGGGTGACCTGTAGGTCATGGTTCCCTTCTCTATAACCGACTGTAGGAGAAGGGAGAGGTGAGCAGCAGAAGGAAGGGAGGACTGATTGAGCTTTGACAGAGTAAGTCAGAGGCACATCCTGGCGGCAAGTGGAACTGGGATCGGGTTCAGAGAAAAGATGGGGTTGGAAACACAGCTGTGAGAATCATTACTACCTGGGCAAGAGTTAAGGCCACCACCAAGAACGAAATCGGGGTCTTGGGAGTATCACCAAGATTTGGGGGGCAGATGGGAAGCATGCGTGTGAGTGGGCCTCTTTAGGGAAGAACACACACTTACTTGTGAGATGAGTTTCTTCTGGGCTTCCTGCATGACGGCGTTTGCCAAGGCCATGTCATCTTCTTCTATCAGGAGGTCCTTGTCTGGTTTGGATCTCATTGCCAAAAGCTTGATCTCCTTTGAGCTGAGGACGTCAAATGTGTCCGAGAGTAACTCACTGGCGTCCAGGTCCAGAGGCAGTATGCCGTCGGCAAAGCACGCTGAGAGAGAGCACAGGATCAACTGAGAGACTCGGCCTAGGGGAGAGTGCGGTTCACAGGCCCGGGGGGCTGTGGGGGTTGTGAGGAGCTGCCTAGGCAGAGCCCACGGCGAACCAGGATAAGATGACAGGGGTCCTTCTGTCAGCATCATAGACTGGCTGGGCCATTATCAACACAGCACTGAGACCAGGTGTGGTGCCTCAGACCTACAATCCTAGCACTCTGGGAGGCCAAGGTGGTGGATTGCCTGAGCTCAGGAGTTTGAGACCAGCCCGAGCAAGAGTGAGACCCCATCTCTAAAAATATAGCCAGGCGTTGTGGTGGGTGCCTGTAGTCCTGGCTACTCAGGAGGCTGAGGCAGGAGGGTCATTTGAACCCCGGAGTTTGAGGTTGCCATAGCACTCTACCCAGGGCAAAAGGGTGAGACCGTATCCCCCCAAAATAAAAGCAAAACCCAAAACACAGCAGCTTCATCTTAAAGCACGCATTTTATCCCAAACACACAGGCCTACCCAAAATACTGAGGCAGATTTTAGAAGTCATATCGAATCGCTGTTCGTCAGTGAAGTGCTCTAGAAGAAATTTGTAGATGCGCATTCGTCTCTCTCTGTTTGCCTTTCCCTTCAGTGAAAACAGCTGCTTCTCTCTGTGGCAGAACAGGACAATTTTACCGCATCACCCGGTCATGGGTGACAAGGACTTACAGCATTTTAACAGCATCCTAAAAGCTGCGTGTCAAAGGCTCAGCCTGCTGCTGAGACCCCAGTAATCACCACACACTTCCCTTAGGAATCTATCCCCAGGAAGAGACGGTCCTTCACTGTCCTGCCAAGGAAAATAGTGACCACCACAGTAACAGCTGGGCTGGGGTCTGCGTCCAACTACTGTGTACAGAGCAGCCGGACCTCTCCAGGGCTCCCCGCCGCCCACCGAGCCCACCCGTGTGCCTCTCCCGGGCTCCCCGCCGCCCACCGAGCCCACACGTGTGCCTCTCCCGGGCTCCCCGCCGCCCACCGAGCCCACCCGGGGGCCTCTCCCGGGCTCCCCGCCGCCCACCGAGCCCACCCGTGTGACTGTCCCGGGCTCCCCGCCGCCCACCGAGCCCACCCGTGTGCCTGTCCCGGGCTCCCTGCCACCCACCGAGCCCACCCGTGTGCCTCTCCCGGGCTCCCCGCCGCCCACCGAGCCCACCCGTGTGGCTTCACTGACCTCTCTGACTGGGGGAACTTGTTATACTTCTCATGCTTCTCATAGTTATTGAAGTGGAAAATACATTCGATGAAGTGCTGGAAAAACATGACAGGATTCCTCTTCAGTAAGAGATGAGCCAGGCAGAACTCCCCAAAACTGCAAGGGAGGGAGAAATGAAAGGAGGAGACCCATTTGCTATTTGCCAACAGCTTCTGAGTACCCCAGGAGCTCTGTAAAAACAGAGGAGAGCTGTACGTGATAGAAAGGGTCGCTAAGTCTGTCCCCAGGAGCAGCTCCATCAGATCAGAAGCCAGAGGCACCTTCAGCCTATGTGGTCTGTCCTGACTCCACAGCTTCCTTCTGAACACAAGGCTAGTGCGGAGGCTTTCTCCACCAGGTTTCCTTTCAAAATCCACGCGAGGTGTTGTTATCCAGCTGTACTTCGAGTGGGAAAAACCAACCAAGCTACCCCAAACTGCTTTTTCAAGCAGGGGCCAGTATCCTTAAGGCTGATGCAAAGACAATGGTCACCTGGAGAGACTCTAGCCTTCATCCCCCAACTTCAAGTTCACTGTCCACAATAATGAACAGAAATCACTTTTTTCTAAGTGGGGACTAATGGCAACAGCCTCTCCATCTGGATCAGCAGGGCAAGGATCCTTATCCCAGAGACGGCCTCCCCGTGAGCCCTGGGCCCTCGCCTCCAACACGAAGCTGCGGTACAGACGCCTCCAGTCCCAAATGAAGATTTCAAAGCCAAATGTAGAGACAAAAGCCAAACAGTTCAACTATAGCTATGGGGAAGTTTTTGTCTCATCATGACAGTGGGAGAGAGAAAGCCAAAGCGCTGGTTTGGGCTGATGGGTCAACCGGAGGTAGCACGGGGCTCCTTGTGGGCCATTCACACTGTTGAGACCAACATTTTAACCTCATTTCAGGGTTCAAATGCAATTTCCACCCACACAGGAGCGCCAGTCAGCTCTCCACTGTCCCTGTGGCTTACACACGCGGCTCTGGAGCACATTGGGACTTTACTGGAGATGTACATTCCCTTTCCTGTGGTATGTTCCTTAGGCTGAGATCCTAATCAGTTTGTAGTCATAGCATACACAGCAACCAAAGTCAGAGGTGGCAGCTGAGAAATCATGACGGAAGGAAGCCTAGATTGACATTTCACTGCTGACAATCACACTGACTATTTACCTGGAAAATAAGGGGCAGCCTGACTCAGAAATGAAAACAAAAATAAAACTCTACTCAACAAAATGGAATTCCCTGAGGAAAAATTCACTTAAGACCAGCTAGAAGACTTATTTAATATAGTCAATGTTGGGTAGCGCCTGTGGCTCAGTGAGTAGGGCGCCGGCCCCATACACGGAGGGTGGTGGGTTCGAACCTGGCCCCCTCCAAACTGCAAAAAAACCCAGCCGGGCGTTGTGGCGGGTGCCTGTAGTCTCAGCTACTTGGGAGGCTGAGGCAAGAGAATCGCCTAAGCCCATGAGTTGGAGGTTGCTGTGAGTTGTGACGCTGCAACACTCTACCGGGGAAAACACAATGAGACTATAGCTTAAAGAAAAAAAAATAGTCAATGTTATTTTTACTAACCGTGTTGTTTAGCAACCCAGGTTTGAAAGACAATATTTCAACATGAAATGAACTTCCTTCTAAACAAGGGCTACTCTATAAACTGTAAAGGAATGGAGAAAAACCCCAAATAAAAACCACTTCCCAAAGAAACAAATAAGAATTCACCTTCTGGCTGGGTGCCTGTAGCTCAGCGGTTAGGGTGCCGGCCACATATACCAGGGCTGGAGGGTTCGAACCCGGCCTGGGCCTGCCAAACAATGACAACTACAACAACAAAAAAATAGCGGGCGTTGTGGCGGGTGCCTGTAGTCCCAGCTACTTGGGAGGCTGAAGCAAAAGAATCACTTAAGCCCAAGAATTTGAGGTTGCTGTGAGCTGTGATGCATGACACTCTACCCAGGGTGACAGCTTGAGACTCTGTCTCAAAAAAATAAAAAGAATTCACCTTCTGTGCTATTTTATTATAGTTAATTGACTGTGCACAGCAGTTTTCAAGTCTTCCTGAACTTTCTCCTCTAACCTGAAGCTATTTATATGGAAACATAAAACCAGATAAAGTCAGTCATTGAGGCAGAGAGAGGCTGCTCTGAGCTCTGACTTGCTGTCAGATGTCGGTTTACTTAGTTTATGTCAGGAATCCACCTGGGCTGTGGTGACCAGCAGGTGAAATACTAGTGAAAAGCAGGCTTAACCAACTACACAAATAAATTCAATAGCAACGTAAAAACTCTGCCAGGGCTGAAAGCAGAGGCACAGAGCTTTCCATCCCGAGAAGACACAGCACAAAGTGTAACATCCAGGACTCATCCTGCCTGCTACACTGACTGGGACTTTATTAAAAAGGCACGCTTCAGCCTTCACTGGATTAAGACTCACAGCTCCTACCAGCCTGATAAATCAGGGAAGGACCATTTTGGTTTTTGTTTGTGTGCTGAAGAGTTAAAAGACACAAATTCTAATAGTGGTCCTGGAATACAGCTTTAGGTGACAAGAGGCGGCACTTTTCAGATACTTGGATTAGAAAACCTCAATGCTCTCCAGAAACCTTGGTAGACTGGGAGCTCAATCAGCATTTTTTCCAACCTCTCCTCCCCAGAGGACAACTACCCGGAGCCACCCAAGACACTCCCCCAACCCAGGGGTACGTCCAGCCATCTTATATGGCATTGACGCATTACATGGGAAAGAAAGGGAAGACCAGCTAAGCCTGAGCTATAACCGTGTTAAAATCCTGTAAAAGGAGATTATTACTCTTACTAAAAATTACAGCCCAGTGAGGCCACCCAGTAAGAGTCTGCTCAGCTTTTTCAGCTATTTTCAGCTTTTGTAGGAAACGTAAAAATCTGACCGCTTTCAGATTTCTTTCCAAGCCAAATACCATTTGGAGGCAAATATCTGCTCAGTAACGTCTGTGGTTAGTGAATTCAGGTTCCTCATCTGGCCTCCAACACGTGTCTGCTCAGGTTAGGATTGAAGGCTCAGAGCCACTTATGCCAGAACTCCGAGGCTCGAAGCAAGCATTTCCCACACCTTCTTCTCCTTGGCCAGTACCCCCAACCCGAGCCTCCGCTGTCTGTTACCTATCCAGGCCCTCCTCATGGCTCTCTTGGCCTGGACTGCCGGTTCTTCCCTCTGATCTGACATCCCGTGACTCCTCCCTCTTGCCTTGGACCTTCCCACTGCGCACCGTGCACTCCAGCGCATGCCCTTACCCTCTGAAGTGATTCTAGGGTGGGACCTCCTCTGCATAAATGACAGCTGGCTCCCCCCAAGGACAGCATTCCTTGCACAGCCCTGCCAAAGGGAGGCTGCTTCGTCTCCCACATCCTCCCACAGAGGACGAGGACACCTTTCCCAGTGCTCTCCCATAGTCATTCACCCATTTCCCAGATGGCCACTGCATGTCTGCTGGGTTTCGAGCTCCCTTCCAGGGGTTCACAGCAGTAAACAAAACCCCTCCGCCCCAGCAGGCCCGTATAGAGCTGGGGAGACCAGTGCTGGCTGCACAAGACAACGCTGCCAGTGCTCTGAAGAACGGGCGAGCTGGGAATGCGCACAGGGAAGGGAGGGCAGTGAGGTTTGTTCGCTGGTTTTCACACACACACACACACCCCCACATGCACGTGTGCACACACACCCCCCTTTCCCCTGTCTGGCCGATGGCCATCCGGCCCTTCCTGCTGGACCCCCGCACCTGCCGCTGTGCTCTCTCCCCTCTGGTCCCTGCTTCCCAGTTTCCACTCTATTCAAACTCCAGAGAACTCAGGGTGTCGCCTGTTCAGACGAGTGCACGTAACACCCTCCCTTCCTGTCTTTCTGACTTCATTGCCTGCAGCAACCTCGCATCTGTACTTCACCTCACCACGCACAGCCACATCCTGGACCCTGTCACCACGATGGACATCAGTCCACTCACGGGCACCCTGCTGATCCTTCCAGCTGTGTGACTTCCTCAGCCCCATCCCTCTTGTACTACAACTCCAGTAAGCCTTCTAGATAGTCCAGCAACCTCCTCTCCCCCACACCAAGACATCTTTGTCTTTTCTCCATCTCAATGGTCCATTATTTGAGTCACGTTCTTGCCTTGACCCTCTTTGCCCTGCCTTCTTGTACTTTTTCCCAGTTAAAGTAAAACAGTCCACTCATTACTGGCTGTTGCCCTGTGACTACTGCCCTATAAGGCCACCACATCGTAGGCAGAGGGGAAAATATAACATTCCATTTTGTAGCCTCCAAATTTGGGGTTCATTTGTTCAACTAAAAATGTCATACAGGGATGGTGCCCGTAGCTCAGTGGGTAGGGCGCTGGCCACATACACCGAGGCTGGCAGGTTCGAACCCAGCCCAGGCCAGCTAGAACAACAATGACAACTGTAACAGAAAAAAAAAAATGGCCGGGCATTGTGGCGGGTGCCTGTGGTCCCAGCTACTCGGGAGTCTGAGGCAAGAGAATCACTTAAGCCCAAGAGTTTGAGGCTGCTGTCAGCTGTGACACCATAGCATTCTAACCAAGGCGACAGCTTGAGACTGTTTCAAAAAAATAAGAAAGTCATACAGGTTGGGTACAGTGGCTCATACCTGTAATCCTAGCACTTTGGGAGGCTGAAGTGGGAGGATCACTTGCTTAGGCCAGAATCTTCAGGAAACCCAACAGGACCAAAAAAGCCCCTCTAGTCTCTTTGAAGACCTGCATTAGCAAATAACTAAGACCGATGCACATTAATATATTTAGTGTAATCAGATAGGCTGGCGTAAAATATGGGAGAGCAAGTCAGGCAGAGACAGATGAATACCACATGTTCTCATGAATATGTAGGAGCTAAAAAAAAAGATGAGGTCACAGAAATAGAGTTAGAGCTGTGGTCTTCAGAGGCTGAGAAGACACGGGTGATGGGAGGATGTAAAAGATATAAAGGTAAAGCTAGATGGGAGGAATAAATTCTGTCACTCCATGGCACTGGAGGGTAAGTATAGTTAATAACTTATTGTGTATTCTCAAAAAGCTAGAGGAGAGGAATTTGAATGTCCCACATGCAAAGAAATAATAAATGTTTAATGTGATAGATGTGCTGATTACTTGATTTGATCATTACATGTTGCATATATGTATCAAAATATTACTCTGGGGTAGCACCTGTAGCTCAAGCAGCTAGGGTGCCAGCCATATACACCAGAGCTGGCGGGTTCGAATCCAGCCTGGGCCCACCAAACAACAACGGCAACTACAACCAAAAAATAGCCAGGCGTTGTGGTGGGCTCCTGTAATCCCAGCTACTTGGAAGGCTGAGGCAAGAGAATCACTTAAGCGTAGGAGTTGGAGGTTGCTGTGAGGTGTGATGCACTCTACCGAGGGCAACAGCTTGAGACTCTGTCTCAAAAAACAAACGACAACAAAAAAATACTCTGTATTCGATAGATAATGTACAATTACAACATGTCAACTAAAAATAAAAGGGGAAAACAATCAGAACAGAGTGACATAAATTATAATCAGCAAAGGTAGTCACCTAGTCATCATGGTCCACATCTGAACCGTGGTTTTTAACAAACCCAGATTGCAGGGCGGCGCCTGTGGCTCAAAGGAGTAGGGCGCTGGTCCTATATACCAGAGGTGGCGGGTACAAACCAGCCTGGCCAAAACAAAACAAAACAAAAACAACAACAAAAAACAAGAAACAACAACAACAAACAAACCCAGATTGCAGAGATAAAATGGAAAGATTTAAGGGGGAAGTATTAAAATGCTAGGGGGGGGACTGGTAATTTTATTACGATGTAAAGTATCTTTTTAGAGGAAAAGAGGGAAGGAGATGGGGGGTCACGGTGTATGACATGATTATAAGAGGGACTTTACCTAATAAATGCCATCAGTGTAACCTAATTCTTTGTACCCTAATGAATTCCAAACAAGAAAAAAAAAAGTATAACCTCATCTGCCCTTCTAATTTCTTTCTGATTGATGCCCTGACCACCGACACATATAGGTTCTGCATATATTTTGTAAACTGACAATTGCTCTTTGCAAAATATATAGATAGCAGCTAACAAAAGTGGGGGGAAATGAGAAAAAGGCAGGTTAAATAACTAATCTTACCCTTCGGGCTCATCATGCGAGTGCCGTCCAACCACCTGTCATTATGCCTACCTCTGGGCTGTGCATTGCGTAAAGAGGGCTATGAGAATCAGTGCCACCCATGCAGGGTGAAGGTAAGAGGGTGTGCATAGCTATCTTGGTTCCTCTCCCAATTATGAAGGAAAGAAAAAGTGACAGCCTCAGCTGTTTGCTTCTAGCTGTAGACAGTGTTAATTAGAACGTGAACCTTCTACTACATTTGTTTTGTGAAATGTTCCTCCTTGGGAAATTATACTCAAAGAAAACTGAGCAGAAATTCTTCCATAGAACCCAGACTAAATTAATGGTAGCTATATTTAAAACCAGAGGGACCCATTATTTATTTCTATTTATAGTTAATGAACTTTATATAGACCTTCTCCCTACTGTGGTGGCGTTAAACCTGGCATTCAACATTCTATTTTCCAACTGTAGACTAGCTTTAAAGAGTATTATTGATTTAACATAATCCAGAGTAGCAAATTCTATCAGACCATTTCTTAACCCCTTGAAAATAAATCTTTAAAAAATAAAAGAGTAAGAATTAGCAGTTGCTAAGTAACTCCCCTCCCATCCAATTCTCAAGAAATACTTATTTCCGAGGAGCCTTGCAATTGGTATACTTAGTTTCACACTGTGAAATCCCATCTTAATTCCTAGAATTTCTTCTTTACAATTTCTGCACTTAAAAGAAAGCCTGGGGTGGCGCCTGTGGCTCAAAGGAGTAAGGCGCTGGCCCCATATGCTGGAGGTGGTGGGCTCAAACACAGCCCGGGCCAAAAAAAAAAAAAAAAAAGAAAGCCTGAACTTCTTACCAAAATTCACATTTATTTGGCCAAGGAATCTACACAATGAAATGAATATTTAGTGGCTACTATTCTATATAATTTAATAGAACAAAGACATACACTGTCCCTCATCCTTCCTTTAGGCAGAGCAAACACTGTTAGCAAATGCAGTCAATGCTGAGATTGTTTATTGATGACTCTGAATGGGGTTTTGGGAGTAAAACTTATACACACAATAAAACTTTGTTAGGTAGCTTAATATTTTAAAAATCTCCTCACTTACCTGGCAACTACCAAATGCTTACTAACTCCTAAATAACTCAACTGTAAACCAAGTTGAAGGAAAAGAAATCTAATATATGCCAGAAATGAGGCAAATTGTTCATTGTCTCATAGGTGAGCAAAGATTTACCTGGCGATGTCTGGGTGTGAATCTGTTATTGTGCTGACAAATCGGAAGAACAGAGAGCCCTTCCACTTCACAAACTCCTCCTGCAGAGAGAGGAACGAGCACATTTCAGGACGGGTGTCAATGTACCAGCTTCACTGTACAGTCTCGTAGCCACCTGTAGACGCTCTCTGGTGACACCACGCTGTCAGAGCCCGGGTCTGTCGTGTCCGCCAGCTTGGCCCATCAGCTCGCACGTCCCAGTCGTCAGGAGAGCGCACACCACTTGTAGTTACAAAGAGACATGGAGGAGGATGTGCACAGAGCGTATCAGACCTTCCACCCTACCACGAAAATGACCAAAAGCACTTGGCCTTAGAGCAGAGGTTCTCAATCTGTGGGTCGCGACTCCTTTGTAACAATGAAAATACATCCTGCATATCAGCTATTTACATTACGATTCATAACAGTAGCAAAATTACAGTTATGAAGTAGCAATGAAAATAATTTTATGGTTGGGGGTCCCCACAACATGAGGCGCTGTATTAAAGGGTTGTAGCATCAGGAGGCCTTAGGAAGGTTGAGAACCACTGCCTTAGAGGGAGGTGCCCCTTGTTAAGTACGCAGTGCACAAAAACCTGAGTGTATGAAACATACCAGTACAGATGAATCCTCCTTTTAAAAATCAATTATTATTTTCTCCTCAGTACAGACCAAACATATCTTCTTAATGTATATAAGAGAATCTAACATTTTATAAATATATATAAAAGTATCTACTACCTGTAGAGCTCTGTAGTTCCCTAAGCTCTCACACTGGGATGTCTTACTGGACTCTCAGAGTGACAAAGCCTTTACATCACAAACAAGTAAGTGAAATCTGAGCAACACGGGCTTGTTCAAGTTTGGGGCGAGTAACAGAAATGGAACTAGAACTAACCATCTATGGAGCGTACTTTTCCCACACGGCATTTAGCTCCCAAGATGAAACTTCACACTGTTTGACAGGAAGTCTGAACAAACACCCAAATGAACATTTCCAAGTCATGATCTGTTTAAGAGGAGGGACGAACTGAACCAGAGATGAGGCTAATTATTTTTGGATCCTAGTACAAAGCAAGCACATTTCCTGTGCGACTCAGATATTCCCTAACCTGGAACAGTAGTGGAAAGTAGAGGGACAGGTCGCACCCTCGCACGAACCTGCAGGAGATTGGTCAGCAAGATGAGCGTCTGCTTTCGGATGAATGGATCTGAATCTTTCAGACACGAGGAGATGTTGGGAATGTACTTGTCCACCATGACCGTGTAGCGGATGCAGAGGTCGCACATCACGATGATGACATTGTTGCGGACGGCCACGTCCTCGCACACCTCTAGCTCTCGCACGAGGGTTGGGATGCTCTTCTTTGCAAGATCCTCATGCTGTAAGCACAGCTTACCTGGCATGGAAGAGAGGGAGAGATCTTGTTTCTATTCTAATTCCATGCCTAAATCTTCTCTAGACATATCGTGCTATAAATTTTACTTAATGTTAAAACATCATACCCACAATCACAGACAACAAAAACTGGAGGCAGACCCACGCATCTTAAATGTTAGAAAGTTTAAAATACCTTCAGGAAAAATGGACTCCTACAGAGTTTCATGAGATATATACTATGGGATATTCCTTCACACTAATATATGTAAAATCATTTTCCTTTTAAAGACAACGTTTGAAGATTGAAGTTATCTATTAACTCGGACAATGACCAACAATTTATTTATTTATTTTTTTTGAGACAGAGTCTCCCTGTGTTGCCCTCAGTAGAGTGCCGTGACATCCTAGCCCATAGCAACCTCAAACTCCTGGGCTTCAGTGATCCTCTTGCCTCAGCTTCCCAAGTAGCTAGGACTACAAGCACCCGCCAACAACGCATGGCTAGTTATTGTATTTTTGTAGAGATAGAGTCTCGCTTTTGCTCAGGCTGGTCTCAAACTCCTGAGCTCAGGCGATCCACCTGCTTCGACCTCCCAAAGTGTTAGGATTACAGGTTGACCCACTGCGCCCGGCCAGGACCAACAGATTCTAACAGATAATACATTTTACTTTTGGTTATACATATACTTTTTCAAAGCTAAATATCTTGTAATGAATTTGAAATTCGAGGTAGGTTAAGTGGGAAAAGATCATCTTGTATTTTTATTTCTTATGGTTAGTAGGAAGGATGCTGAGTTTTATTTGTATATATTTTTGTGGGCTAGAGAATGTTCTGCTCTTATTCGCCATCCTTAGGTATTTTAAAAATAACCAATATAACAAAAAATACTGACATATCTTCTTTTATTTGAGATAGGCTCTCACTCTGTTGTCCAGGCTAGCGTGAAATGGCATCATCATAGACCACAGAGACCTCAAACTCCTGGGCTTTGCAAATATTCCTACCTCAGCCTCCCCAGCAGCTGGAACTATAGGTGTGTGCCACCAGGCTCAGCTAATTTTTCTGTTTGTTTGTTTTTTAAGAGAGAGGGTCTCACTTGTGCCTAGACTGGTCTCAAACTCAAGTGATCCTGGCACCCCCAAAGTTCATAAACCTCACCTAGTATAAAACACACAATCACACAAAGGGGAAAAATTAAATTATAGCACCTCTTGGTCAGTGTTTTAAAGATTCACAATAATTTGAGTTCATGGAGAAATAATGTTAATAGTTCATCTATCAGGTGTGAGAAGTATTTTTTAAATACTTCTATAAAAAAGCATCTTCTTTTATAGACTGAACTTCAAATTTATTTTTTCATTCCCAGAAATCAGTGCAGTGGAAGCACATAGTTCTTGATGAACAGAGTTCACAGTGCTACATTATGAGTACAAAAAAAATTACAGAACATTGAAGGCTAGTGAAGGTATTGGATAAAGAGTACAGAAGCAGGTGTAACTGAGATAAATGAACACAAGCCTACTACAAAACAAAGGCTCCCTATTGAGAGTGTTCTCAGTCTTACGTTCTTGGGTAGTTGTCAGCCTGAGGCTCCTAGTGTGAGCCAGGCTATCTGTCAGCTTCCTGGGTCTCACTGAGCTCATTGTGTGTCTACAGCTCTGTTAGCTTGTAGAGCTGGGCACTCACCAGAGAATTACCTCCCCAAATCACAGGAGCTAGAGCACACGTGATCTCAGCAGCACACAGCACGTTACCACAGCTGGGTTTTTGTTAAAGACAAAAGCTACACACACATGTGACTGTGCAGTTCTGTTCCCCTGTGGCTTTCTTACCTAAGGTGATGATGGCATGTGCTCTAATCACAGAAGGCATGACAGAGCCCTGGACCTGGAAGGGTGGCTGAGAGGCTGGGTCGTCACTGGTGCCTTGAGATGGTGGCACTACAGGAAAGGGAGAAAGGTTTACTGCCAGAACCTCAATGGTATACGCAGCCTTAGAACAGCACGGTGCAGAGTACGATTTCAAGTGCCTTACGGTGATCTGCTTCAGCAGAAGAAGCCAGAATGGACTGGATCAGAAGGAAGATTCTCTTCTCTACTATGGCCGGACACAGTTCAGCTATATCTCCTAAGGTAAAAATGTACTTCACCTATGAAGAGAATTGGTTTGCAATAAAAATACGACCACAGAGAAGTTAATTCTAGCTAGATTAAGGACACGTTGTGGAGTATTTTACCCCTTGATTTAAAAAACTTTCCTTTTTTTTGTTTAATAAAAATACCTGGCCATTGTAAAAAAACTGTGTGTACAGCTTTTTTTCAAAGTATTTCTATAGTTATATGGCTTTATATTTGCTTCTCTTACATAGTTACTAATAATGCTATTTTGAAGTTTGCAATTATTACTTTGAATAGTAGGTACCCTTTCATGCCAATGTACTACAAATAGGTTTAATGACTACATACACATGCCATTTAAAAACCACTGATGTCATCGTGATTTATTTCACTTTTCCACTATTAATGAATACTTACGCTGTTTCTAACCCTTTGCAAAAGTTTACATGAGCTCTGGAGAACATGCACCCTGAATACTGCTCTAGTTCCTTAAAAGTGAAAACCAGGGTTACAGAGTATATAAAAACCTGTTTTAGATATTAAAACATATTTCCAAATTGCTCTCCAGAATGCTTTACTATTTAAACTTCTATCCAAAACATACCAAGTATTAACACCGGCTTCCTCGCAGATGCCATCACTGTATTACTGTTCTTTTTTCTTTACCTCCAAAATAGAAGGGTGATACTAAATAGTATAATCTCAAATAAATGCTTATTCTAGGATAAGAAAACCAATAACAAGATGTACGTGGGTTTAAAAAACCTTGAACATGCCATATCTCTTAATAGATTAAAGAAATACTTAAATTCTACATAAAGAAGCATGGCCAAACTTCCTTATATATATTTGGATTGAAGAGCAGCTTCTGGTAACATACTTCACAGTTGAAAAAAATTCTTAGGTGGGGAAACTCATTGACCTTGCTAAGCATTTTTCTGAGTGTGGACAAAGGATCGCCCAGAGAAATTAGAAGAGCAGGACCCTCTAGAACCCTGGGGCCTTGGTACATGTCACGGCTGTCGTACCTCGAGTGCCCAGATTCCCATCACAGGACTTTTTATTAAAGAATGTGTGACTGGCACAACGGTCTTCTCTTTCAACACATCAAAATGTGATCTGTGCTTACCAGGAGCTGTAAGAGCTAGGCTGACACAGCAGGAACCGAACCCGGGAAAGAAGTGCTCTCCCGATTTACACAGCAGGGAAAATGGCAAGTTTTGGTTACATGATGGCCTATTCTGAGGGCATCAAAAAGCAGGGAATTACTTCCTTTTTTGGACAATGTCAGAAGTTGGAATTACAACTGTCATGGCACGTTCTGTCGACAGCCAGCTGATTCCACTTGTCCCTGCTTACAGGACTCTCCTAAGCAGGGCCGCCCTGTGACATCATCTTGCTTCTCCAAGGTCATCTATGCTTTCATTGTCAAGTTTCTCATTTTATTTTACATATCACTTTGCAACTACTCAGTACTATTCCCCAGGTCTACAGTTTGATGTCCAAACACCTTGGAAGACATGCCATAATTTTTTTTTTTTTAAATCAAACGAACCAGTCAAAAAAATAAAGCATATATTCACGTCATTATTTTCTTACCTTATTATTTCTAAGCTTAACTTTACCAAGCTTACAATACATATTTTATTTTCCTTATTAGAATCAGGTTTCATTAAGATCTAACCAGATGAAACATTTATTTTATTTATTTATTTATTTTGAGACAGAGTCTCACTATGTCACCCTCAGTAGAGTGCTATGGAGTCACAGCTCACAGCAACCTCAAACTCTTGAGCTTAAGCGATTCTCTTGTCTCAGCCTCCCAAGTACTTGGGACTCCAGGCACCTGCCACAACACCCGGCTATTTTTTTGTTGTACTTGTCATTGTTGTTTGGCAGACCTGGGCAGGTTTGAACTTGCCAGCCCTGGCGTATATGGCCGGTGCCCTAGCCACTGAGCTACGGGTGCTGAACCTGGATGAAACATTTACTGCCAAGTTTTCTCCCAGATAATAAGTACATAAGAAAAACATAAAATAGGTTATCAACAAACATTTTTTTTTTTTTCTAAAGAGAGAGTAAGCGCTAGGCTAGGAGGGCTCTTTCTTATTATCGACATTTAAGGTGCATATTGCAACATCATTGCTGCTATTTATAAGCAGGAAGAGAAAATAATGGTTGACACAAGCAACTCCTTACCAGCAGGTCTTCGTCCAAGTTTCCTGCTCCACCCTCCTTCAGAACGATGTTGGACAGACAGTGTTCACAGGTGGAGAGCACGTCCCCACACACCTGGTGCAGCAACTCCTACGGCAAGGCAGAGGTCATCTCTGAAGGAATGAGCATTCGCATCTCCCAGATGACCCATGAGACACATTCCCAGGAGAAACCCTTTTAGCAGTCTTGCCACGAGACAGGCTAAGCTGAGTTTGCAAGTGCTTGCCTTTTGCCCAGATGGGGCAGAGGTAGAAAGATCATAAGTGCACTGTTTTTTTTTAAATTTTTAAAAAATTATTTGTTATTAAACCATAACTTTGTACATTGATGCATTTATGGAGTTCAGGATACTGCTTCGATGTACAATGTGAAATGCGTACCGTGAACTAAGTAACATATCCATCACATTTATACACATTTGTTAATAGTTTTGAAATGTACTGTTGTATCATGCACTGTTATTTGCAAATTCTGCTTAGCTGGTCTCATGGCGAGACTGCTAAAAGCGTGTCCTATGGTTTTGGACAAATTGTGGGAAAGCCACAAAAGCAGACCTCATGGCAGATCCACTTAAAGATTAAGGGTTTCCAACTCCTTGACCAGGTGGAAAATTGTCTAGTCACTGTTCTTGAAATGAGGGTGGCCAAGAAGGAAAAGGAAATCCAAAGGTGTCACCGACCTTATCAAAGATCACCTGGCAGAGTTCCCTCCAGGAGATCAGTGTCAGTCAGCAGCCTTACTGCCGTAGAACTGAGGTGGGGACTATCTTAGGGAGTCATGTTTTTTATCAGCCAGATCTTTTGGGGAGTCAACTGCTAGTCATACAAGGACTGCCTTGTTGGAGCAATAGCTGCTGAGGTCTACACATCCTTACAGGTCTTCTGCCTATAAAGAATGCCACTCCAGCTTTGAAACAGAGTAACATGTCTAAGTACAAATCAGTCGGAAATACATCAAGCCACCTGTGGGCCCACCTGCTCCTCCACCGCTGTCTCTGCAGATGTTCTACAAAGCCTTTGCAGGGCGTCAACCGCTGAACTGATCAACTCCAGAGACCACTGAAATCCAATCAGTTTACATCTGATAACACCTAAGAAAGAAGTCAAAACCCTTAAGTGTAACTGTTTAAAAACATATGTAAATATAAAAACCTGTAATGAATGAAGGGCAACGCCTCTTTAAGAGTCTCCTTTAGACACTCACCAATCACCTTGTCCCGGGTGCCCTTAGGAAGATGCTTTGCTACATGCCCAATAACACACAGGATATGCCCTAAGGTGTTCGAATTGGGATTCTGCTGACTACAGAAAGGGCAGGAGAAATATCAAGAGAAACAAATTAAACATTGTTGCCAAAAAATGCCTTTTCTTCTGGATTATTAAAGGTTATCCTTATTTCTCATTTCTTTTTTTTTTTTTTTTTAAGACATAGGGTCTTACTGTCACCTAGGCAGAAGGTCAAGGGCACCATGATCATAGTTCACTGCAATCTTTGAATTTCAAGCAATTTCAAGCAATCTTCCTACCTCCACCTCCCAACTACCTGGGATTGCAGGTGTGGGCCACTATGCCTGGCTCATTCTTTTATTTTTTGTGGAGATGGGGTCTTGCTATTTTGATCAAGCTGGTCTCGAATTCTTAGCCTCAAGTAATCCTCCAGCCTTGGCCCCCTAAAGTGCTGGGATTACAGATGTGAACCACCGAGCTGGGCCTTGATTCTTATTCATCAAGTTCCTTTATTATGCCAGGTTAAAAAGATAAGATAGCAGTAAATAAATAGCTATCAAATAGGCCACTTCCTTAAAGCGTGAGCTTTGTTTCCAAGAATCTGGACTGTCCATCAGTGGTTAAATGATAAGCATGCGAACCTGCTGATTTTCTCCCAGGACTCTATGATTTTGGTGTAGTTGAGCTTGGGTGACGAGCAGGCAATCTTGGAGAGCAGCATCCAGGCTGGTGCAGAATGTTCCATGCCAGTGTGTGATATCACATTGTTTATAAAAGTGGGTGAGAATTTATCTTTCCTGGCCCAAATATGAAAAGCCTTATTTAGATAGCGGCTGGAAAAAAAATGATAGAAGGCAGAATTGTCAGTATAAATACATAAAACTGTTCCGATCAGCCCTCACTGAAAGGTTATCGACTCCTGCTGCTCCAGTACCCCCCTGACACAGGAAATATCCTCTGGAACAGACAGGTTCCTAGCTCATGACTCATCTGATACCGTCTAGACATCATTTTAATTTTTATTATAGAATAAGCTGCATTTATTTTTCTCCTCATAAAATATTTATTTTTTTAAAGCAAACAATAAGACTTCCCAATTTATTTGAGACCTTTCTTATCTCCTACAAAATTTCTACACAAATACATAAAATAGGTTACTGACAAGAGTGAAAAAAAAATAGAAGCACTGTCCTTTTCTAATGGAAGAAAATGATATCCTAGTGCTTAAATACAGTGATACTAACTGAGCCAAAATTTGCAATAGTCTACTATCCCCCACTCAAAAACAGATATTTCAAGCCTTTATAAAATAAAATAAAAACTGCTTCTGATGTATTTAAGTGCTGGTATTATGTTCTACTTGTTTTCAAGCCATTTCTCATTTTACTTCTTCCTGTAGTACGGAATGAAATCATACAACTCAGGAGATAATGCTGTACTAGATGAAAACACATCTCTTCCCCGATTAATTTTTCTTAAGACTTCTGGGAAAATGTGCACACACACAAAGATCAGTAAGAGTTTCTCATTCAATTTTTTAAAAAGGGGAAATTCTCAAAGCATGCAGAACAAGACAACTATAACAAACTAAAATACACCCACATACCTCAGTAAGCATATGGTTTTGTTAACGCCATTTAGCTCTCGATTAAAAACAATCTATCCATATATGTCAAGAGTTTTACTGTAGTTAGCTCACAATATGATCTACGTATGATTCATGTCTGAATACCACAAGATGCAAGAAATCCAATAATTTTAAATTTATTTTAAAAGAATAGCACAAATATTAAGTGAAGTTTATTATATGAAGCCAAAAGAATGGAGAACAAATTCTCTGAAATTCCAGTTTTTAAATCTCGCTTTTCTTTGGCAGCTGACATCCAACCACATCAACGGAGCAGTTCCCGGCAGACCTCCCATACCAATCCTCAAGCAGCCCTGCTGTGGGCCTCCACCCTCTCTACTGAGTCAGGAGGCCAGCTAAACACTAACCGACCTCCACGCTAACGTGAGCACCCATGGCCACTCTTCAGTTCCCCGTTGACTCGCCCTCTGTTAAAGGTTACGAACAACATCCTTTGCTGTTAGATCTAGTCTAGCACTGGCCCTGCTTTCATTTTCCTTCACTAATTCCTTTTTTCTAAGTATGCTAATTGCTGATTTTGAAAAGCTCCATTCTTAGTCCTGAGCTCTCATCTACAGCCTAACTCTGGGTGATCTCATTCATTGCCAAGAGCTCCCCACTCACAGGAGACAAAACAGTACAAGTAAAAACTGAACTTCCACCTCCAGTATGCTGCCTGCAGCTCGGGCAACGCCTGGACCTTCCAGCTGCTATGCCCTTGCACTGCCATGTCCTGCCTGGAAGCCCCTCACTCTTTCGGCTGCCTGAATAATCTACATGCTCCTTAATATTCAGCTCAGGCCACTACTTCTGAGAGAAGGAAGAAGAATCAATAAAGAAGAAGGAGGAAGGTGAAGAAGAAAAATAAACAGAGGAAAAGGAACAAAAGAAAGAGGAAGAGAAGAAGAAATAATCACCAAAATGCTACGTGACTTTTCTCTACACTCCCGTAACTACTTTCTACCGAAACTGTGACCTTGTCTCTTTCCACTAGACCTGAGAGCAACGTGACGAGAGCAAGTGAGCCGGATGAATTCCTCCGTGAGTTGCAGCACTTAGAACAGTACTTGGAAAATCAGGTCTGCATTATGTTTGTTCAATCAATAAATTAACCATTTCCTCCAATCCTCAAGCTCCACCCTCACCAGCTCTACTGCTTCCTGCTGTTAGGCTGCTCCGAGGATGTGTCCCTCTCTGCGCGCCCACTGCCTTCCCCTTAGTTGAGGCCAGTGGCTCTCCACCTTCCTAAGGCCGCCATGTGTTGTCATTGTTACAGGGTGAGAACCGCTGGTTTAGGCCTTTCTGTGTGACTCGCTCACTTCCACAGTAGCCTGTTTTCTCAGACTCCAGTTCTGTCCTCTCATTCACTAAACACCAGTCCGTTCTCGACACTTCCTGTATTCCTCACCTACTGTAAATTCATTAACTGCCCCCACTTGTTTTCAGATGCTCAATTACAACCACCTAGTTTCATCTCGGGCCCCCTACACCCCAGCCAGCCACGCTGGAGCCCGGCAGAACCTTGAGCAGGGCACTGCTCTGTGCACCCGAGGCCGTTTTCCCCACAGGGGTGCCCTTTATCCTTCAAGATTCATCTCAAAGGTCACCTATTCGGGAAGCCTACGCTCTCCCACGCGCTCTCTCTCTCTGCTAACTTTTCTTGATATTCTGGCCATAGTTAAGAACTTAACATTTTCTTTACAAAGGTTTGTAGAATTCTTTATGCCACCAACTCTACCTTTTTTCTAAAAAAAGAAAATTGATACCCTAGCTCTGTGGCTGTCATACTTTTTCATCACAGTACCACCTTAAACTATTAAAAATTACTGACCACCCCAAAAACTGTTCTTTATGTGGGATGTATCTATCAATTCTCATCATGCCAGAAATTAAAATTGAGAAATTCAAAATTACTTGTCAATTCATTAAAAAATAATAAACCTACTAAGTTAACAATATTGTTTTACATAAAAATAACTAAACGTAGAGAGAAGAGTGTCATTATTTTGTGCTCTTTATAGTAAGACTTAAACAGATGACAGGTGGATTCTCATGTCTGCTTCTGTTCTCAATCTCAGTGTTGTCACACAGCTTCTGGAAGATTCCTCTGTAATATGAATATGCTGTATCTGTGGGTGTTTCCTACTATAAATTAAGCTGTACAGGATACAGAGGAAAGTAAAGAAAGTGGTCAAAATGGCATCACCAAAATATAGTCACCACAAAAATACTAAGAGATCTGAAGCAGATCAAGAAAAAAAGGCGCCAACACGGAGCCTTCATATGCACTAAACGACACGGGAAGTTGGTCTTTCAGGATCAGTGGAGAAGTGTATTAATACGAAGCCTCGGCTTTCTATAATGAGCAGAAGCCACACAGTCTGCATACCTCAGCCCTGGGCTCTCTGTGCTGAGGAGAGTAAGAAGTGCCCACGCCAGCACCTGGCTGTTGTCTCCAGTGTGAAATTTACTGTGGTGCCTGATGTTCTGCAGCAGGACCTGGTCGAGGCACTCCAGGGCCTTCTCCTGCACGGTGCTCTCACAGTCCATCACCACTGGGACGATCCCCATCAGCCAGGCTTTCTGTATCTGAACACATCCGGATTGGGCCTTAGGATTGAAACATTATGATGTCAGAAGGTCTCGTGCTATTAGAAGTCTAAATATGAGTCAGTGAAGTTGCAAACAATGTTTTGAGAAACATGTTAACAGGAACTGCACATTTGATTGCAAATAAACTATAGAGTGAAACAGAATCAACATTCAAAATAGAGGCTTATTATAAATCAGTGCATACTAAAATTTCAAACTTACACATTAAAGTCCTCATTGTATTAGTAAATCAGTATGTTTTTAGTCTTTCGAAATCAAGAGCAAATAATTTATCCAAAGGAGCAATCAGAAGAGATGCTGACAGAAACAGTCAAAATATGCCAAAGGCTTACTGCCTTCCATCACAAAATAAAAAGACGTACTTTTAAAATTCTTCAGCGGCTAATTAGTTGACAGAAGATTATGTATAGCATTAGTGGCTCTGCTCTTTTGGCAATATCATCTATATATAGCTTGTTTTTTTTTTTGTTTGTTTGTTTGTTTTCCTTGAGAGAGTCTCACTCTGTCATCCCAGGTAGAATGCAGTAATAACTCACAACCTCTAACTCCTGGGCTCAAGCGATCCTCCTGCCTCAGCCCCCTAAGGAGCTGGGATGACAGGTGCCCACCACAATGCCCAGATAATTTTTCTGTGTTTATCAGAGAAAGGGTCTTGCTCTTGTTCAGTTTGGTCTCAAACTCCTGAACTCAAGCATTCCTCCGTCCTCGCCCTCCCAGAGGACTGGGAGGATTACAGGCATGAGCTACCGTGCCCAGCCTGAATATGTCTTAAGGGACAAAAATTAATCTGGGTGTCTAGCTCTAGCAAAATAATTCTAAAATTTACTTTTTCTCTGTGAGATTTAAGTTGAAGAAGGGGCTAACGATCAGCATTCTCTAGTATTAGCTCCCACTTACATCTCATAGGAAGTATGTCTGTCATACATCATTGAAAGAGACCTGTTCCTTATACTGCACAGTGGACCTGGCAGAGTTTCTAATGGTCAATGTACCATCTAGCAACAGGTAATTATTGTGAGCAATTATTTCTAATGTAAAATACCATGCCTTAGATACATATGCCTTGCCTCTCACCATAAGAAGTTCAGTGAGAGACTGCAGAGCCTGCTTCCGGACAGACACTGCGGGGTCTCGACACCGGTCTCGCAGAATAGACAGGTCTTCTGTCATGTTCGAGACTTCACAATACTTCAAAATACTCACTAACACCTGGAAGGCAGACATGCAACATGAAGTGAGGACTGGAGTAACATAAATCTGCAAAGAAAACTGTGGACAATGGAATATTTTCTTTCTTTTTTTTTTTTTTTTTTTGAGATAGAGTATTTTTTTATTGCCCTCAGCAGAGTGCTGTGGCATCACAGCTCACAGCAACCTCCAGCTCTTGGGCTTAAGTGATTCTCTTGCCTCTGGCTTAGCCTCCCAAGTAGCTGGGACCACAGGTGCCCGCCATAACGCCTAGCTTTTGTTGTTGTTGCAGTTGTCATTGCTGTTTTAGCTGGCCGGGAGAGGGTTCAAACCTGCCACCCTCAGTATATTGGGACAGTGCCCTACCCACTGAGTCACAGGCACTGCCCTGGAATACTTTCTTGTAGTTAGTTTGTGGTCTTTAACATTTTAGGAGCAAGGGATTCATCCTTCCTCTCTGTAATATCCCATCTTTTAGGATCTGATGAAAGCTAAGGCCTTTCTCAGAAAACTTGGGACATACTTTTATATAAACAAATATTTACAAACAATTTTACAAAGCTATTAAAATCCACCCAATTTTATAAAGCTATTAAAATGGTCCCTAGCTTAAGAATCCCTCTTCTAAACAAAAGAAATTAAGGATATAAATTTGTGGTTCTTAAAAAGCCAGCAACTCAGTAGGGAAGCTTAAAAATAGATTATCTTCCAGTTCATCTATACAATTTATATATAATAGGATCAGGGTCAAGTAACAGCTAAGTGAAAGCGGATTAAGCAATGAAGATGTCCTGGGGGTTTTAAAAATATTCTCTTGCTTTTCCAAGTTTTTAGTGCATAAAAGAGAGTGCATTAAAAATGTGGGAAAAAACTCACACCTGGAGTGCAGACTTCCTAACGTTGGTCTTCTCATCCCTAACCCTCTTTCTCAGCATCCCCATGACACATCTTCCTGTGGGAGGTAACACCAAAGAGTCATTACGGTCTGAGAAAAACCACATGCATTCTAATATTGCACCACACAGTACCAAGAAAATATGTTTATTTTAAAGATTCAGTAACTTGCTTGTTTTAAACCATAACCAAAGTATGAAACGGTATAGAAAAAGAAGAAATTTTCACTAATCAGGTATTCACCATAAAGCACATAATTTAGAATATTAAAAATTCAGTTGTAAATCCTGGCTCCCACCTCTAAAATTCTAAATAAATTATTCAGCTTTTCTGTGTGTTCAGCTACAAATAGGAAAATCTAACCCTTGGGTTGTTATAAAGATTTGATGAGATAATATATTAGAAAACTTCAAAACTTTTCACTCTAAGGCCTCTGGAAAATTATTAAAAACCCTGAAGAGCTTTTTTTTTTTTTTTTTTTTTGTGGATCATATCTTTTAATATGAATTAAAAATTTAAACTTAAAGTTGTAAAAACGTTTACTAATTCATTTTACAATAGCAAGACATGGCCAGGTGCGGTGGCTTGCGCCTGTAATCCTAGCACTCCGGGAGGCTGAGGCGGGTGGATTACCTGAGCTCACGGTTGGCAACCAGCCTGAGCCAGAGGGAGACCTTGTCTCTAAAATTAGCTGGGGGTTGTGGCAGGCGCCTGTAGTTCCAGCTACTTGGGAGGCTCAGGCAAGAGAATCGTTTGAGCCCCGGAGTTGGAGGTTGCTATGAGCACTCTACCAAGGGCCAGTAAGTGAGACTCAGTCTCAAAACAAACCAACAAACAAATAATAGCAAGACTCACTAAATGACAATAGACACGTTAAATAGCAAATAATCCCTAAATTGATCTATATATCACTCCCTATCAAATTCAATATGGCTTTTGTTTTTGCAGAAATTCACAGCTGATCCAAAAATTCATATGGAAATACAAGAGACCCAGAATAGCCAAACCATTAAAAAAATAAAATAAAATAAAAATGGAGAACCTCCACTTTTCCTGATTTCAAAACTTAACAAAAGGAAATCAGAATATGTCACCCCAAATTATGCTTCTTTAATACAAAAATTTTTTTTGAGCTGAAGGCAGTTAAGCTGCAGCAAACAGAGGAAAAGCTCTAGCTTCTCCTATTTCTGCCTAGAGGTAAGATACAAATTCTTCTTTCTGGAGATGACTCTAGACTTTAATTGGCCAAGAGATGGCCAAAGCAATCTACAAACCTCTTCATGATTTTCCTCCCATATCCAGATAGTTTCCAACTTATGATGGTTCAACCTAACACGTTTTCAACTCTACACTGGTGAGAATAATGCCCTCAAACCATTCTTTGAATTTTGATCTTTTTTTGAGCTACTGGTATACTGTAGGATAAATACTCTGTCACGATGCTGGGCAGTGGGAGGGACCCACGGCTTCCTGTGAGCCACACCGCTGTGAGGGGAAGCCACCAGTACTCTACACTGCCCTACTGCTAGCGTTTTTAAATACAGCTTTTTATGCTTTTACATCCCATTACATTCACAAAATGCTTCAAACATTCTTTGGGACCACTGTGCTTTCAGCTGCATTCTGTTTTCACTCAGTGCAACATTCAGCGAGCTACAGGAGATATTAAATGCTTCATTATAAAACAGACCATGTGTTTGATGATTTTGTCCAACTGTATGCTAGTGCCAATGTTGTGAGCACATTTATAGCAGTCTAGGTTAAGCTTTGATGGTCAGTGTTTAGTTGTATTAACTGCATTTTTAACTTAAGGTATTTTCAATTTAATGATGGGTTTTATCCCACCGCAATTTGAGGAGCTTCTGTATTTGCCTTCCTAAAGTTTCCTACCCTTGGGAGCCTAAAACTGCTTTCCTTTGGTCTGTTCTTTCCCTACAAATTTACTGTTCTTTGAAGATTTTATAGAAGTGGACTTTTTCTTTTTTTTTTTAAACAGAGTCTCACTTTGTCGCCCTTGGTCGAGTGCTGTGGTGTCATAGCTCACAACTTCAGACTCTTTGGCTCAAGCAATTCTCTTGCCTCAGCTTCCCAAGTACCCGGGACTACAGGTGCCCGTCACAACACACAGTTGTTTTTAGAGACAGGATCTCGCTCTAGCTCAGGCGGTTTCGAACCTGTGAGCTCAGGTGATCCACCCACCTTGGCCTCTCGGAGTGCTGGGATTACAGGCGTGATCATAAGTGGACTTTTAAGTGGCTGCTTTGAGGTCCTTTGCCTTAAGTTTCTCCTGCATGACTGATGAGCACTGCACACATTAATAAACTCATTTGTTTTTCTTGTTAATGTTGTCTCATTAATCTTTATTTTATTTTATTATTATTTTTTTTGAGACAGAGTCTCAAGCTGTCACCCAGGGTAGTGCCGTGATGTCATAGCTCACAGCAATCTCCAACTCAGGCTCAAGTGAACCTCTTGCCTCAGTTTTTCTATTTTTAGTAGAGACGGGGGTCGCACTTTTTTTATTTTGTTGTTCAAGCTGGTCTCGAACTCGTGAGCTCAGGCTATCCATTTGCCTCGTAATCTTTCTTTTTGTACAGGGGTCTGTCCCAACTAAGAACTCATGAGGTTTGTGGAAAATGTTATTTTTCCTCTCCCACACTATAATGCAATGGCAATTAACATAGTGATGCAGTGGCAAAACCAAAGACATACAGATTATTTGAATAAAATTTAGAGTAAGAAATATGCTCACAAACTCATACAAATAGGCAACTGGTTTTCTACAAGGGTGCCAAGACCGTTCAAAGTGAAGAAATAGGGCTGGACTTTACCCTAAACATAAATTTATTTAGGTTGGTGCAAAAGTAAGTGTGGTTTGGGGCCATGAAGTTTAAATCATTATAACTAGGTCCAAACAGAAAATAGGAACCATTACCACCAACACATTGTTGCCAATGAGAAATAAGTTTGTTTCTTTCTGTAGTGTAAAAATTCCTGCTTCAGGATTTGACAAACTCTAAGAAAGCATTTTGTACATCCTGTTAGTTGTAGAAGTGTTTTCTCTGCAAAAAAGTTGTCAAGATGCTTGAAGAAGTGGTAGCTGGTTGGTGAGCCGTCAGGCGAATGCAGAAAATAAGGCAAAACTTTACAGCCCAATTTGTTCAACTTTTGAAGTGTTGGTTGTGCGATCAGCAGGTGGGTGTTGTCATGGAGAGGAATTGGGCCCTTTCTGCTGACCAGTGCTGGCTGCAGGCGTTGCAGTTTTCAGTGCATCTCATCAGCTTCCTGGGCAGACTTCTCAGATGGGATGGTTTTGCCAGGATTCAGAAGGCTTCAGCGGCTCAGACCAGCAGCAGACCACCAAACACTGACCAGGACCTTTTTTTTGGTGAAAGTTTGGCTGTGGAAAGCACTTTAGAGGTTCCTGTTGGTCTAACCACTGAGCTGGTTGTTGCTGGTTATTGTAGGAAATCCATTTTTTATCACATGTCACAATCCCATCAAGAAATGGTTTGCTGTTGTGTAGAATAAGAAAAGATAACACTTGAAAACGATGATTGCTCTGATTTTCGATCAGCTCAGGAAGGACCTACTTATTGAGCTTTTTCACTTTTCAATTTGCTTCAAAAGCTGAATGGCCACAGAATGGTTGACATTGAGTTCTTCAGCAACTTCTACTGTAGTTGTCAGAGGATCAGCTTCCACAACTGCTCTCAACTGACTGTTGTAACTTCTGAGGGTTGGCCACTAGCTCCTTATCTTCAGTACTCTTGTCTCCTTTCTTTGGTGGTGTTCATGAACCACCACTGCACTGTACTTTCATTAGCAGTTCCGGGGACAAATGTGTTCTTGATTTTGCAAGTTGTCTCTGCTGCTTTACAATCCATTTTCAACTCATATAAGAAAATCACTAGAATTTGCATTTTGCCTAATATCATTTCCAAAGCCCCAAATAAATATAAAATAAACAGCAAGTAATAAGTTGTTAGCAAGAAAACATAAAGCAAAAAATGCTCATTAGAATGATGTGTGACATAACCACATTTATTTAAGAACGTGTTCCAGTATAGAACAGCAAATTTTAACAACGCGAAAACCGCAATTACTTTTGCACTAACCTGTAATCTCCACTGCACTCTCCTTAGTAACGGGTCCTTTGGTCCTTTTTTGGTCAATAATCTCAATAGTTCACAACTGACTTTAATAATAAAATAAAACATTCTAATATTCTTTGAGGCATTACAAATACTGGGGTTGGGGGTGGGGAGGTCAGTACATGTTAACTACAATGTGCCCTATTCTTTATGTTAAAATGAAATACGGTGTAGTACAAGGATATGAATTAAAGATATAAAAACAATTCTTCCACTTTAAGAAAAAATGATGTTTTCATTCTTAAGGGTCAATAAATCAGAAAAAGATCCACAGTTTCTAGACTGTACTTAGAGTTATGTGAAATCTGACAGTATTACCAGTCTGACAGTGATCAATCTAACATACCACCAGATCCAATTGTTTCACCATCGCTGATTCCGTTGATATCCCCTGAAGGTTCAGAAGGGTTAAGTGTTTGCCTTTGATAGGAAAAAGCTTAAAAATAAAAAAAAGAAGCACAGTCACTGAAGTAACAAATGTGTTATACTTTTTAATAGCATAAGCGTGGCATGTTACTCATATAAGTTACTATATTATCACTGAAATAAATTTCAACTTCTCTAGTGACAAATATAGTACATTATAATTACAATAGGTAAGTACGAAGATAGACGAAACATTTCAAATATTCAGGAAAATTTTTAAAGACAATTATTCAATATTTGATAATATGCTTATCTATTACCTGATGAATTTCTCTGTATGGTACCAGGGTGACTCTCTATTCCTAAAATTGTAGAACCTAAAAATAAGCAGATAGGAAAGGAAGTCACAGTAGCATAAACCCTGAGTAAATATCCACAGAGCGATCCAAATCAAGACGTTTAGGTCTAAAAGCAAAGCAGGCCGATTCTACATTGCCGACCATCGATCATGATCCCCTTGATATGCACTTGGAATGGTACTGGGTCCAATCAGTGCAAAGAGTGGTACAGGTAGCCAACAGTCTCACTTCTAAAATATGAACATTTGAAATTAAAAAGCCTTTTCAAACGTATTAGGCTTGCATATTTAAAAAGTTATTTGACAGTAAAACATACTTCAAATGGTTTATGAGGATAAAAATAGATCATAACTAGATCGATTGTTTTTGCCACATCAAAGAATGATTCCCTTGCAGTCTATTTCCTGCTAAGTGCAAGATCAATTTTGTTCCACAACAGTCACCATACTTACTGTTGACTAGGAGTTCCAGAATACTCTCCGATGCAGTGGTAGCAGTCAGTTCCAGACAATGTGCAAAGCTGCTCAGTGCCTTGCTCCGGACAGTAGGAGCCTTGTCTGAACAACGGTCAAACATAATTTCTTGCACCAAGAACTTATGCTTTGTGAACTTCTGAAGCTCCAAGGAGAGAGTGCTCTCCCCTTCTCTTTCAGGGAGTTCTAACAGAGCTAAGACAACATCAAGAGTAAAAACTCGGTGTGGGATCTGAGAAAGCAAAAGCATAAGAGTTGCATGAGATAGGAGTGAGAAAAAAAGAAACCTTTCTTCTCATTCAGAACTGGTTACTACGAGAAGCTTGCAGAGCTATGACCCAAGATTAGATGTAGATATATCTCACACCTTAGAACTCCGTGAATATCTGTAAAGCCAGGCAATGAATGTAGCATACTCCTCACAGGAAAGTTTACTGAGCAGCTGGACTAGGGACTGGGCTGCAGAGGTCCGATACTCTGATTTATCAATCACCTGAAACACAAAAATGGAGCAGTTGACAAGCTGATATCTCTGTGCAGAACAACAGAAACATGTTATAATACAAGGGGAAAGTTAGTGAGTGTAACTAGTTTACTGGTCTTTAAATACCAGATAAATTGCTAATACATTTTAGGTTTTAGACCCCCTTTGAAAGCTAACTTGTAAGAAATCCATAAGCCCTCTCCCCAGAAAAATGTACATACAAATGTAGCACACAATTTCAGAGAGGTTATGGACCCATACTGTCCACAGGTCTCAAATTGAGAATCAATTTTCTAAATGGTTCTAAAAATTTAAGAGACAATTATGGAAATATGAATCCTGGATAGTTGTTAAAATTAAAGAATTAACTGTGTATTTTTTCAGGTGTGTTAAGATTTTGTGGTTATGTTTTTCAAGAATTCTTATCCTTTAGAGAAACATACTGAAGAAAAGATTGATAGAATTTCCTTCAAAAAAACAATCCTTCTAAATGACCCCCTTCCAAAATCCAGTGTGTGTATTATAAGTGTGTGTTTTATATATGTATTTAAACATATATATATATGTTGGGGAGAATGGAAGGAGTATAAATGAAAAAGAATTGTTGAAGACGGGTGAAGAGTATCTGGTGGTTCAACATCTCCTCCTTGTTTCTATGTGTGTGACATTTTCCAAAATGAAAACTCTTTCTTACAGAACTCTCTGTCTGGGGGAACATCTAGTGACTATTAAACAAGACGACTTTTGGTGATAACACAGACTCATTCCCCAGAACATGCACACACGCGCACACTTTGCCTTCACCTGCTCTATACCTCTGTGTGACCACTACAAACATGCGGTACCTTGGCACAGATGTGCTGCAGTAAGGTACGGAGCACTGGGAGTACGCTCGTCCCGAGGTCATCCACGAGCGAGCTGTTTAAAAGAAAAACACATCCACCATTTACAATATGGCGAGTAACTCTGACCTCAAAAACCACAACTTCTACACAGGCAGTCCCTGGGTCATAAACAAGACAGCTTTGTAGGTTTATTCTTAAGTGGAATTGTATGTAAGTTGGAACAGGTATATTTGCCTATTACCTGTAATAGCCCCTGTTCTTAAGTGTGAGTCACACGTCAGCTGGATGTTTGGAACCCAGGGACATACCATAATAGCCTCCATTTGTAAGTGCGGGTTGTATGTAAGTTGGATATCTATAACTCAGGGACTGCCTGTATTTAGAACCTAAATATTAAAAACAATCTACTCTTATAAGAGTTGTGTCAGTAGAATAAAGACTAAAGATAGAACATACGGTATAAAACTAAGTACTTCTATGCAGTTTGGAGAGTTGCTGCTGAGTAGCCGCGTCCTTTGGGAAGAGCATCAATGTAATCGTCATGTGACTCTTTTGTCTGCCTATTCAATTTCATGTGAAGGTGTAAAATACATCCATTTGGGGTAAATATAAAAATTGACGAAAACACAGTAACACCTCATGGAGGCTCAGCAAAATGCTGCTTCTCCAAACTTTAACCCAAGCAAATATTACAACGCCCAGATTTAAGCCGTTTTCAGAGCTAAATTTACCGGCACCATTATGCAAAAATTATTGCTACTAGCAATATGATGAACTCTCATGGAAAAACCAAAGCAAAGGTGTTTCCACTTTAAACATCTTAGTTATTGAATGTTAAAAAAAAATCCCTAGTGAGAGACATTTGCTCAGTGACAAAACGACACCACCCACACCCCGTGTCTTGAACCACACCACACGCCGTGCCTACCTGCAGGTGTGGACACACTTACCACTCTCTGCACCACTTCAAACTGCACGCCAAACATTCAGTCAAGAGAAACCGGGAAAGAGAAACCGGGAAAGAGAAACCGACGCCACGGCAAACATGTCTTTGCCCATAAAGCTAAGACACGAGACTTTTTAAGTTAAGCTGAGTAACCCATGAGGGAAAAGGCAGTCTACCAATAATTGTAAAGAAAGTAAAAAGCAACTTAATTCTTCCCTTCAGGAAGTATTTTCTGTCGGGGGAAAGGAACAGAAAAGTGAGAAGAAACAAAGAATGGCAAAGAACGCAAAGAGACACAGAGCAGAAAGAAAAAGAAGAGAGAAAGAAGAGGCAGGTGTGTTGCAGTGTGAACACTGAAGCCACCAATGATGGGAGAAGAGAAGGGTGACTGTCCTCTCAGAGGCGGATCTCACGGCTGCACACGGTTCAGCTGGAGGCTGGCGCTGGCCCACACAAGGCAGACTCCTTGCTTCTTTAACAATGCGCCGCTGGAGGCTACCAACAGTGACCCCGACTGCGTGCACCTGACTAGCTATGAAGTGCCTTACTAGGGCCCCCAAAACCACCATCCGGCCAGGAATTCTAACTCTGGAAGTGACAGAAATCTTGGTTAGCAGAGGGTCCAGAGAGCTGAGGGAGTGAGGAAGAGTGAAAATTGAAGATGTGTGTGCGTCACCTGATGAACTGGACTGCCTGGTCTCTATGACTGACGACTTGGGCAGTGATAGTCAGAGGGGTGCGATGGGACCCTTTGCCTGCCTCTAGCATTAACAGGACATTGAGCAGATGATGGAAAACATAACTGATAACCTGGAAGAGAAAAGAAATGTCAATTTAAAGCCTCACAGAAAATTCAAGGGCCTTAGAGTGATACAGACTCTAGGAAACCACTTCAAGCCATATGAAGGTAAGTCAGGTTAGCATAATTGCTAGCTGAATACTGGGGATGTTATTTTTTGATAATTACTGGGCACTCAATAAATATATAATGTAAACAGTGTGAAAGAATTGTTGATCATGGTAAGAACATCATATGGTTTTTTTTTCCACCTCCTACATATTATAAACCAGAATTTAGGGCAATTCATCGTCATTTATAAATGGCAAAGAATACTAATATTCCCTTATAAAAGAAAAGGGGAAGATGGCTAGGTGTGGTGGCTTACACCTATAACCCTAGCACTTTGGGAGGCCACGGTAGGAGGATTGAAGTCAGGAGTTCAAGACTAGCATAACCAACACAGTGAGACTCTGTCTCTATTAAAAACATAGAAAAATTAGCCTGGCATGGTGGCAGATGCCTATAGTCCCAGCTTCTTGTTGTTGTTTTTTTGTTGTTGTTGTAATTTGGCCGGGGCTGAGTTTGAACCCACCACCCTCTATATGGGGTCGGCGCCCTACTCACTGAGCCACAGGTGCCACCCTAGTCCCAGCTTCTTAGTAGGTTGAAGCAGGAGAATGGCTTGAGACCAGAAGTTTGATGTTGCAGTGAGTTATGTTGATACCACTGCACTCTAGCCCAGACAACAGAGCAAGACTTTGTCTCAAAAAAACAAAAAAGAGTCGGGACATGTTTGCCGTGGCGTCGAACAAGAATGATCGCTTACACTTGTATTTTACCTGTAGTTTACAAGGAATCTTTTAATACACTATCTCACATAATTTAGTCAACTGGTTAATTCCTTCATCTAGTAGATAAAACATTTACTAAAAATCAAGTCTATGGTTGTATTAAGCACTTTCACATATACAGCTAGATTTTACTATATTTAATTTTAAACCTCACAGAAACTCCATAAGGACATAAATAATTTTCATTGTACAGATAATTAAAAAAACTCCAAAGTTAGGCTGTCCAAGTTTAAGGGCTAGACAATTAAAGATCTGGTTACCACTTAACTAGTCTTAAAAAAAATAAATAAATAAAGATCTGGTTAAAACCACAGTGCCCCACATTAAGACAATACTTTCACAATTAAAAAAATACATCTTTTGAGACACAGTTGACCTAAATGGATACATTTTCCCATCTATTTAATCTTTTTTTTTTTTTTTTTTGAGTCTCATTTTGTTGCCCTTTGTAGAGTGTTATTGTGTCACAGCTCACAACAAACTCAAATTCTTGGGCTCAAGTGATCCTCTTGCCTCAGCCTCCCGAGTAGCTAAGACTATAGGCACCCATCACAATGCCCAGCTACCATCTATTTTATCTTTTAAAATGCTAAAAACTCTGCATTAAGTCAACCTAAGACAGGGACCAAACCATTGATGTTTGTATCCCCATGACGGGTAAGACTGAAACTGCAAGAGCAGGCAACCTAACACAGGGCCTATGTTTTTCCACCATACAAAAAACAAAAGAGGGAATTGTTGGGCCCTGCCATGTGCCTGAGGCCTAGTGCAACTTCCGGAGCCTGACTAGAAGTAGATCCATTGAGCTACTTCCACGTAGCAACGACTCAGGAAGGCCCGGCCTGAAACTGCCTCTACCTAGATACAGCCAATGTGGTACCACGCCACTGGCCCGACCCTGTCACGCACCTCTTCCCCCGCCTTCTTTCCTCGCCCCTTCTCCACAATAAAAAAATAAAAATAAATAAAAGAAAAAAATAAATAAAATGCTAAAAAAAGGGGCATGGAAATTAAAAGCATTAACGTGAATTCTATCACATTCCTATTTCAAGCACACCGAAATGATAAAGATAAAAACAAAGTATCGAATGTTTTGTACATAACAAGCATCGTGCTCAGCATGTCCCTCTTTTTTTAAAATTTCAGATTAATGTGAGGATATAAGCAACTAGGTTACAGTGTTTGCACCACTTAGGTAGACTTCCTCTTGTTGATGTGCCTAATTTCATTGAGTCTTTTTTTTTTTTTTTTTTTTTGTAGAGACAGAGTCTCACTTTACCGTCTTCAGTAGAGTGCCGTGGCATCACACGGCTCACAGCAATCTCCAGCTCTTGGGCTTACCGATTCTCTTGCCTCAGCCTCCCGAGCAGCTGGGACTACAGGCGCCTGCCACAACGCCCGGCTATCTTTTTGTTGCAGTTTGGCCGGGGCTGGGTTTGAACCCGCCACCCTCGGTATGTGGGGCCAAGCGCCCTACTCACTGAGCCACAGGAGCTGCCAAATTTCATTGGGCATAATGAAATTAATCCATAAGGAAGGTAAGACTTTTATTCTTTTTGTCCAGATGCAAGCTATGACACTTTTGCCAGGTTTTATGACTCATAAACGTGTGACACATTGCTAGTTAGTGGTAGGGTCAGAATTTGAACAGAGATGTGTAGAACCCCAAATAATGTTTTTAATGTCAATGAAAGTCTACCAAGAGCCCAAATCTTAACCATGTTATTGCCTCTGCAAATTAGCTGTATCTCAGCCACCAAAAGTCACATGACCTTGGTTCATCACAGTTTTTGCAAAGTGTTATTGCTTTATTAATGATATCTAAGTTTAGCTCCACCGTGCACATAACCCTAACTCCAATGTTTATGCTAGTGACAATATCAATGTCACTTGGGGGCAGATACCAATTCTCACCAGGAATGAGAACCTAAAATTCTTGTAGGATACCAACTATAATAATACAAATACTAACAGAAATACAGAGGCACACATGAATTGCCAAAAAGAAACTTAAAAATTCTAGGATTATTCTTTTCAAAATGATTTGATGAATTTCTTTTATAAAAGTAACTGCTCAGCAGCTTATCCATTCCTCCTACCTTATTTACATCAGAACAATTTTTTTCTGCTTCAAACCTAACAATAATTTGCAGTGGCCAACAAATATTTTGATAGATAATTGGCAATGAAGAACTGACATTGAACAGAAACAGTGATGTCTATTACACAAATAATTGAAGATCCGGTAAATTAAAATGGCGTTACAGCCAATGCTCTTGCCGTCTTTCCACTGTATGGTTTGTCTGCTTTCAGTTCAACTAGTAACTAAATCAGATCCCCATCTCCTTTACCTGGTCTCCTTCTCCATGAAGTGGGGAACACAGCAAATATAATCCATGATAGGCCAGTTCTGGTACGTATTTTGCTTGGTTAAGATCTCTAAAGAAAAAAGGTGAAACGTTACTTAATGAATGTGATTTTTCTCACAAGTATTTCTTAACTCTCAAAGCCATATTTAAATGAATAAATTCTACCCATGTGCCAATTAGAATAGAATGGCATTGATATTTCTGCTGGCACAAAAACGATTACACTTTATTTAAATTGTACCACTAGAAGATTGAATGGCTCACCTAACTTGTGTAATATTAAATTCATGAGGAACTGGCTCGAAATTCGTTAATGCAACAAAGACCTGGAAAACAGATACCGAAAAAAGGCCTGATTTTTTTTTTTTTTTTTTGGCACACATTAAATATTAGTCTATGCCCTTTGAAGTTGTCCCAAGGTTCTTGTCATTTTCACTTACCTCTACACAATTCTGTACACACTGTGGCTTCTCTTTCAGGGAAAACTTGGGCAGAAGCCTTAAAAAATTCTTCAAAAGGTGAAAGATGGCATTTCGAATTTGAGAAAGGTCTCGGGTAGAAAAACAAATATTCTCTTCATCTTCTTGTTCTTCTATAATTTCATCCATCTAGATTACAAAGACATGCATGGGGGACTGGGTGATAATGCCTAGCCCTTTGCCCCATAGTTTTTGATTTACTCAAACCTAGTGTAGTTAAATTCCAGGTAGAAGCTGACAGAGCTCATGTGACCTCATCCAAGTTGCAGGTTGTTCTAAGTCTGTTCTAGGTCTCCATGGTCACAATGATAAGTTACCAGGTGAGATGACCACTTCAGTAGTTTCTAGCTCTGTGGGGTTTTTGTGTCAATGAAAATTCTTGTGCTTCCTGGAAAAATTCTTGGTTGAGACAGTCTCACTCTGTTGTCCTGGGTAGAGAGCTCTTGCATCGCAACTCACAGGGACCTCAAACTATTGGGCCCAAGCAATCCTCTTTCCTCAGCCTCGTAAGTACCTGGAACTACAGGCACCTACCACAACGCCTGACTAGTTGTTCTATTTGTAGTAGACAGGATTTTGCTCTTGCTCAGGTTGGTCTTGAACTCCTGAGCTCAGGTGATCCACCTGCCTTGGCCTCCCAGAAGGCTTGGATTATAGGCCTGAGCAAAAGTGCCCAGGCTGGAAGTCTTGATGTTAATGAACCTCTACCATTCTACCTTGTCACACAAGAATTTGGAATTAAAACTATTCAGCTCTTAAGGACACACCCCCTCAGTGTACCTCAACCACCCCCTCTAACAACAAAATGGACACGAATGTGGCAAACACACGGGTAAGAATGTTGTCAAGTATCCCCAGGAACAGGGCTGGGGAGAGATGAGCAAGACACTAGGAAGATGGCAAGGCAGAAAAGTGTCCTTAGAAGTGTATGAGGTACAACTAGTATGGAGCAGCTAGTTGGCGCCTGTAGCTCAGTGGGTAGTGGGCCAGCCACAGACACTGCGGCTAGTGGGTTCAAACCCAGCCCAGGCCTGCTAAAAAAACTATGACAACCGCAACAAGTTGTGGCTGGCACCTGTAGTTTCAGCTAGTTGGGAGGGTGAGGCAAGAGAATTGCTTAAGCCCAAGAGTCTGAGGTTGCTGTGAGCTGTGATGCCACAGCACTCTACCCAGGGTGACAGCTTGACTCTGTCTCAAAAAAATAATAAACAAAAATATAACTCAATCCTAAAACAAAATCATGTATTTATATAGATATGTTTTATATACTTAATCGTAGATAAAAGGCCAAGGAGTGATTCTGTATACATATGTTTTATTATCCCATTTCCTTCTTACATCTATATATTCTTTCCTGGGTGGCTTTCCTCTTTTTCTGTGCCTTGTTGGATTAGCCTGAGAGCTTGTGGGCTGCTCTTTCTTCCTTTTCCGACTCAAGGTAGATTCCTGAGGCCAACTCTTCTTCAGAGTCTGAACACATTTGTCAAACATCACTGGGTGGAAAACTTGATTGGCTACGCTGCCTATTCATAAAGAATAAAGAGTGAGCAGGCGAGAGTTCATAGTCTTCAAATACATCTGCAACAACACATGAGAAGTTAAAAAGCACAATAAAGGCTTTTCACTAACTTAGAATAACAATGAACCTTTAGCAAAAGAGCACCATTTTCAACTTAGTAGAGGAACAACAGTGTTGAACTGGAAATAAATAACAAGATTTTCACACCTGGTCATGATAAAATAACTGGTTTTCCACTTGTTCTCTTGGCTGTAAACAACTATACAACGGAATGAAAATGTATAAACTAACCATTTTAAGATACTGGGCACCAGATGGCACAGAAATGCAATTGTTGAGAGAGGAGGTAAACTCTGCAACTGGCCCAGTCTCGTACCCAGAGGCGATTTCTGGACAACAGCAGAGAAATGGTAGATGCCAGCACATTATTATGATCTTACTAAAGTAAAGAAAACAGAGCCTGAAAGACGGGGTAGCTGGAGTTAAAGAACAGAGTGCTGGAACAGAGGAAACTACACAGAAAAAGAGGTCCAGAAACCTGCACAGGGCTGAATATGAGCTACTCATGTATGGGCTAAAACTCCATTACGGAGGGCAAAAAAATATTTCCAAGGAGCTACTGTAGAAGTCTTATCCCAACTCACCCAGGGATAAGACATTTCAGATCTTGTTAAACACCTGGGGCATTCACTTGGTGGAGACCTAAGACACACCCCTTAATAAGTGGGGTTGAATCGGATGCAGAGTAAAGCATGTGTAAAGTAAAGTAAAACAAGTGGATGCTTTGTATCTGCCCTGACAAAGCTTTAAAACAAGCTCCAAAAGGATCAAGGCTGCCTATCAAAACATACGTCAACACTGTTAAAGGCAAAAAACAAAATTCAGACACTCGGTAACCTAACATGACAAATGTTCAGGATCCAATAAAAGAAATCGCTGGGCATGCTCAGAAGCAGAAAAATCTGCCCCCTGATAAAAAGAAAACTCAGCTAATAATAATAGTCTAAGAAATGACAGAGGTAATGGAACTAGCTGACAACCACCTTAGAGCAGATATTATACATAAGCTCAAGAATTAAAAGTAAATACTGTAAGGTGACCACCCAAGGGCCCGAAACAAACTGGTCAACATACAGAGGTGGTCCACGTAGGGAACGAGGCCCACTGACACGTGCAGGCAGGTCAGCGTCAGGAGGTGCTCAACTATGGAGGTTCTAATGGGAGAAATGTAAAAAACTTCAAAAGGATCAAATGGAACTTATTCAATTTGAAAAAGGAAACATTCACTGCCTGGGCTTAATAGGGGATTAGACACTACCCAAAGATAAGCAAACTTGAAGATGGAAGAGAAGCACAGGAACAAAAAAGTTGGTAGACTTACTGACTTGTGAAAGAGTATCACTGTCAAACATGAGCCCCAGTAAAACGGGGAATGAAGGGCGGCGCCTGTGGCTTAGAGGGGTAGGGCGCCGGCCCCATATGCTGGAAGTGGTGGGTTCAAACCCAGCCCCGGCCAAAAACTGAAAAAAAAAAAGGGGGGGGGGGGGAAGGGGAAATGAAAACATTTGAAGAAATAACTGAAAAATTTCCAAATCTGTTGAAAACTGTAAATCTGTAGTTCCAAAGAGAGTCAGTGAACCTGACCATAATAAACACAAAAGAAATCACTAAAAGCATAGATAATCTAATTAAAAACCCAAACTTGTCAACTCGGAACTCTGTATCAGGAAAAAACATTCTTGAAGGTGAAATAAAAATATTTCATACAATTAAGTGCTAAGAAAGTTGATGGCTGACAGATTTGCACTATAAGAAACATTAAAAACAAAATGTTTTTTAGGCTAAAGGAAAATTAGATGAGGTAATTTTGTTTATGAGGTGATGTCCCATGCCTTCTTTTAAACATTGTACTGTAGGTTCTAGCCATGGTAATTAGGCAAGAAAAAGAAATAAATGGTATCCAAACTGGAAAGGAAGAAGTAAAACTATTTACAAATGATGTGACCTCATATAAAGAAAATCCTGAATAAATGAGTTCAGCAAGGTTGCAGGATATAAGATCAATAATAAAAAAAAAAAATCAGTTGTACTTCTACATGCTACCAATAAACAACCTGAAATAAAATTAAGAAGACAATTTCATGTATAATAGCATCAAAAAGAATAAAATGCTTATGAATAAAACTTAAGAAGAAAGTGTAAGAATTATACAACGAAAATTATAAAACATTACTGAAACAAATTAAAGAGGACCTAAAAGAAATGAAAAGGTATCCTGCAGGCACGGACTGGAACACCCATTGTATTAAGATGGTGATACTCTCCAACCTGATCTACAGATTTAATGCAACCACTGTCAAAACTCCAGCTGCATTTTTTTTTTTTTTTTGCAGAAATTTACACGTAGATCCTAAAATTCACATGGAAATGCAAGGGACTTAGAATAGGAAAACAATCTTTAAAAAAGAGGATACATTGTAACTGAATATTATGTATCAAAAGCATCCCAAACATAGTTGGGAAACATTTAAAACAGAAGGGAATTGGCAAGAACACAGCTTGCTGGAAGGCAGCAAGTGGCCCACACTAACAGCTAACTCTTTGCCCTGGCACAAACCTCAACCTTAATCACAAGGAACGGCATCTGACAAGGGAAGAGAAGAGTAAAACTGGGTTTCTATAACCACTGCCTTTCTGAGAGAAAGCCCAGTGACAACTAAGACACTGCTTAGCAACAAAGTTCTTTTTTTTTTTTCTGCAAGACAGTGTCTCACTTTGTCACCCTCCGTAGAGTACTGTGGTGTCATAGCTCACAGCAACCTCAAACTCTTGGGCGCAAGTGATTCTCTCACCTCAGCCTCCTGAGTAGCTCGGACTACAGGCAGCTGCCACAGTGCCTATTTTTAGTGATGGGGTTTGGCTCTGGCTCAGGCTGGTCTTAAACCTGTGAATTCAAGCAATCCACTCGCCTCAGCCTCCCAGAATATGGGATTACAAGTGCTAACCACCATGCCGGGCCAGCAACAAAGTTCTATAGGAACTTATTTCAAAAGTCATTATGGGAGCATTAATAGCATAATTAAGGGTTCAAGCCTTTAAATACCTTTTTACCTGTTCCCGAATCATCCTTAACATTAATTACAAATGCATTTATGTAAACAAGGACAAGCAACAAGCTGACAAAATTTATAATTTTCTTTTCCACATGAATTTTGAGTTCTCCAGCTCAATCTCTATGTTCCACTCTCACTTGCCTTGAGTTTGGCATAGAGAGAATGGACTTGTCCAGTGCCCACAGGAGGAGCAGCCACGTAAGCGCTCTGGCGATAGGGAGGCAGGACACTGTTCACAGATTCCTTTCTGGTGCTTTCTTTCATCCAGTATTTACTAGCTACTTCCATGCTCTCCTGATCAGAATGACTTTACCTACTTTTCAGCACCCACGCAGGAAAGAGATGAACACAGTGACTCTCCACAGTGACTTTTCTCAGTCTGGACAAGCAATCAGGAGAAGAAAAGGTATATCAGAATGTCATGTGGGGTGGGGAGAGTGGGACTGACGCTCTTGTTATCTCTCGGATTATTTGCATTAGGTGATTGACACACAGTATAATTTCAAAAGACAAACACATGTAAACAAAAAAGGTAAAGTAAATTATCAACCCCCTGAAACATGCCATGTACTCCGCAGACTGGCTCACTCAATCTGCAGCACGACTCTGTGACATGGATTATCACTGCCCCATTTTATAGGAAACTAAGCGTAAGGACTGAAAATGACATGGAAAGGAAAAGTCACGAAAGTGCTGTCCCATCACATCAAGAACACGTACCTGGTACTTCCAGTAGTAGGAAGTAAAGCCCAGCAGCATGAAGGCCGTATTCTCGATACTGCACGCTGACACTCTTCTTATGAACTATCTGAACAAAGTGATAGAACAATGCCACCAGCGTGCTGTGGGAAATGTTATTCTCAATGAGGAAGGTCCAAATGCTCTGTGCGGAAGGGCAAATCACAAAAGCCAATAATTAGAAAAATCTCCTATTATTTGAATTTTGTAAGTACTTATGGCCTTCCAAAAAGGCCACCTGGCTCTTAATGATAAATGTACCATATTTATTTATTTCAGATAGAGTCTCATTTTATCCCCCTCCGTAGAGTACCATGGTGTCACAGCTCACAGCAACCTCCAACTCTTGGGCTCAAGTGATTCTCTTGCCTCAGCCTCCCAAGTAGTTGGGACAGTAGCTGCCACAATGCCTGGCTATTTTTAGAGACAGGGTCTAGATCTAGCTCAGGCAGGTCTTGAACCCCTGAACTCAGATTATACACCTGCCTTGGCCTCCCAGAGTGCTAGGATTATAGGCATGAGCCACTGCACCCAGCTAAATAAATTTTTTAAAAGATTTTTTTTGGTAAGCTTCAAGCACAAACACTTTTGAAATTATTATAGCTTAAAATTACACTAAGTCTGGCTTGGCATCTGTGGCTTAAGCAGCTAAAGCGCCAGCTAATACACCGGTACTGGCAGGTTCGAATCCAGCCTGGGCCCGCCAAACAATGATGGCTGCAACCAAAAAATAGCTGGGTGTTGTGGCGGGTGCCTGTAGTCACTTGGGAGGCAGAGGCAGGAGAATCACTTGAGCCCAGGAGTTGGAGGTTGCTGTGAGCTGTGATGCCACAGCACTCTACCCAGGGTGACAGCTTGAGGCTCTGTCTAAAGAAAAAAACAAAACACTACACTAAATCTTTTGGGATACCATGTATTAGTGATTGCTTAGCAAGTTAGCTCTCCATCTAGATTAAATGTACCTAAATCCATTTATCATTAATTACTAAGGAAATCAGAGCAATTTATCCAAATATAAACGCTCTGCAGATGTGAGCAATGGGAGCAGGAGACACTGGAAACCTTCCCTCAATACATTTCAGAAGTAGCCTGGGGAAGAAAGGAAAGAAACCCTAGAATAAAAACCACAATTTTATTAATTTCATCCCTGTCCTATGCTTTCTCTTTTTAAACAGATGAAGAGGAAATGGGTTATTGAACTGAACCAAATACAGCAGGAAATAAATATGGTTTATCTCTGATACTGTATCTTAAATAAAACAAAGGCCCAATACATTTAAGCAATTGGCTTTCGTGCTTGCTGCTTCCTTGAAAAGGCAGGGGAAGTGTCAGCCAGCTTTAGATTAGCCCCACTGCTTAGCACATGCCGCTTTACAGCGAGACCATTGAAAGTCTTTTCCTTTCCTTCGCTAGGAAACTTCTGGAAGCAATCATTTCCTACCTTCACAGCATCACATCCTCATTCCTAATGTCACCTGCACTTCCATGCACTCACCTTGGAGGTCACGCTGGACCTGTTTGGTCTCTTAGGCCATGTGACCCCACGGCCACGGACTGGTCTTGGCCATTCTCTCTCTGCCTCTGACTGCTCCACCGTAGGCCCTTGCAAACAGCTGTCTGTTGTGTCTTTTCTCCCTAACTGACTCTAGATTGCTGTACTCCTACACACACCTGGATTGAGAGGACCCTCCTCTCTCTCCTGATCTTCTAGTCTTTATTTCTAACTACTTGATATGCCTCTCAGAACTGCACATCTCCTAACAGAATTTCACGTTCAAAAGTCTACACTGGAACTCATAGTTTCCACTTAACCTTCCTCTTTCTCCCTTATTCCCCAGCTTGGTCACCATGTCATCATCTTCCCAGTTTCAGAAAGTTTCTTTCTTTTGCTCTCTCCCCACACTCCGTCAATTTAACACTTTGCAGCATGTCTGAGCTATCTCACAAGGGATTCCTAGTTCACAAACCCCTACTAATCCTACTTCAAAAAATGTTCCTAAGAACGAGGAACTTTGTTTCCAATTCCCACAACTATAACTGCAGACCATGCCACTGACAATTATAACACCCACATCACCATAAAAGTATCCCATGGGATCTCCCTTGTATATATTTTTCTTCCTTCAGTCCATCTACGGTCAAGAACATTTGTCCTCAAACAGGTCTATTCACGTTACTTAGTCTACTGTTCACTGTAACCTCTTCCACAAGGGGCTGATTGTGAGATTAGATGAGTTAATATATGCATGATGCTTAGAACAGAACCTCATAAATAAACCTATTAAAAAAGTTTCAACTTCACAGTTCGCCCTCACTCAAAGCTCTGAGACCTCTCCCCAGTCGACATAATCCTAGGTCCCGCCTCACATTTCTTTCTTTCTTTTTTTTTTTTTTTATTAAATCATAGCTGTGTACATTAATGCAATCATGGGGCACCATACACTGGTTTTATAGACTGTTTGACACATTTTCATCACACTGGTTAACATAGCCTTCCTGGCATTTTCTTAGTTATTGTGTTAAG